>PVIC010001394.1:77500-92700 GCA_004025085.1 Thryonomys swinderianus | reverse complement strand
TACCTCCTGGTCATTGTGCTGCTGGGAAGCCATCACAAGGAGGTGTAGAGGGACGGACGAGGAGGCCACTGCCCTCCCCCAGGGACGCTCAAACCTAAGTGATAGAGATGGGGCCTGCTAAGATTCCTGCCATCCACCTGAAATGAGATGACCAGTTTTAAAGAACCTCAGGAAAAGAACTCATCTGTGTAAAATAGTCGGATTGAATATTCTATGGAAAATAAACAAGTTTTTAAGGCATCTTGAAGAACTTTTCCCCTTCAAGAAAAATTTACCTTTGGAAGCAATCGTGGAGAAGCCATGTGTATGTGCTCCACAGAGGACTGAGGGTGGCCTTGAAAAGCCAGGCTAGGAAAAATGGTGTCGTGGTGGTTCAGGGCCCCAGAGGGAGAATGGATCTGTCTTGGCCCTGGCCAAGCAGAGGTCATGACCTTCACTTTGGTGGCCTCAAGAGATGTCCAGTGAGCTTGCAAGACCAGATTCTGCTAAAGGGGGCGGGGTGTCAAGTAGTGTTTTCCTAGGGAGCAGAGGTAGGATGCTTAGAGCAAAGTCTTAGGCTCACCCATGGGTTCCATGTGCTACCTGGGGCTGGAGCCCTTCCACACACTCCAGGAAACAGTTTCAGGGTAACTTCATGCAAAGTAGTGCTCATGGTTTTACGCTTTAATAAAACCATAACACTTTTATTTTTGTAACAAGTTTATTGAGATCATCACAGGCCATACAACTCACCCATTTCAAGTGTACAACTTAATGGATTTTTAAATATTTTCACGGTTAATTTTAGAATATTTTTTTAAATTCAAAAAGAAGCCCAGCACCCTTTGGCTAACATCTTATATTTGTATTACCTGACTCCCAGGCCTAAGCAACCACCAATCTACTTTGTGTCTATGCTGGATCATCTATCTGGCCATTTCCTATAAGTGGAAATAATGTATTTGCGTGTGTATCTTTCCATTTATCATAATGTTTCGAAGGTTCATCCATGCATTAGCATGCCTTAGTATGTCTTTTTTACGGTAATAGTTATTTTACAGGCAGGCTGCATTTTTAAAATTCATTCATAAAGGACACTTGGGTTAACTCTACCTCTTGGCTGCTATGAAATGTGAACATGTGTTTTTCACTTCTCTTCAGTATACACCTCAGACCAAAAATATTGTGTCATGTAGTAGCTCTGTGTTGAACTATGAAATACCACTGCTGGGATATTTTCCAAGCTGGCTGCTCCATTTCCAGTCCCACCAGCAATGTAGGAGAATTCTGATTTCCCCACATCCTCATCAGCACTTGTTACTCTCTGAATTTTAGATTAAAATGGTTCTGGGTCATTGTAATTTACTAGACGTGAAGTGCTACTTCATTGTGGTTTTGACTTGCATTTCCCTGATGACTAATGATGTTGGGTACCTTTTCATATGGCTATTGGGAATTTGTGCATCTTCCTCGAAGACATGTTTATTTGGATCATTTGACCATTTTTTTTTTTTGAGACAGGGTCTCACTTTGTAGTTCAGGCTGGCCCTGAGCTCACTATGTAGCCCAGGCAAGCCGCCGCAAACTCAGCAATCCTCCTGTCTCTGCCTCCCAAGTGCTGGGATGACAGGCGTGAGCCACCACGCCCGGCACTGTGGTATGTGGTATTGATTGCTGGTGGGCGTGAGTCTCCGCGCTCAGCATTGTATGTGGTTTCCGGGATTGAACTCAGGACCTTGCGCTTGTGAGGCAGGCGCCGGAACCACTGAGCTAAATCTCTGGCCCCATTTGACCATTTTTAATGAATTATTACTTTTTATCACTAGTGTATAAGAGTTCTTTGTATATTCTAGATACAAATTCCTTACCAGATATGTGATATGCAAATAGTTCTTCCAAGTCTGTGGATTGTCTTTTCACTTCCTGATAGTAACTTTTAAAGCATGGGAAATTCTAATTTTGACAAAGTCCACCTTTTGTGTCATTCTTCTTTTGTGATTCACGCTTTTAGTATCACATCTAAAATGTGTGTCATTCCCATTGTGTCAAATATAGTTGCCAAATTTGTGTCACATTTATTGTCAAATCTGAGATCATAAAGAGAACTCTGTTTTCTTCTAAAACTTTTATATTTCAAACTCTTTCTGTGTATAGTATAAGAAAGCAATTTTCCTTCTTCCATCCTCCTTTTTTTCCCTCCCTCCCTTCTTTCTTTCCTTCCTAGAGAAGGGTTATAGTACCCAGTTACTCCAGCACCATTTGTTGAACAGGGTCTTCACTTATTTGGCACCCTTGTTGAACATCAGTTGACTGTAGATAGTAAGTTTATTTCTGAACTCTCAATTGTATTGTGTTGACCTGTATGTCTATCCAATGCCACTACTACTATTTTGTTGACTATCTATCTATCTATCTATCTATCTATCTATCTATCTATCTATCTATCTATCTATTTTAGTGGTATTGGGGATTGAGCTCAAGGCCTTCACACTAAGCTACATCCCCAGCCCTTTATTTTTTACATTTTATTTTGAGACAGGGTCTGCCAAATCACTGTTGCCCAGACGGGACTTGAATTTCCAATCATCCTGCCTCAGCCGAAGTGCTGATGTTACAGACATGCACTATTGTGTATACTATTTGCAGCAGATTTTGAAATCAGAAAGTTAGAATCCTCTAGTTTTTTCTATTTTCCAAGATCGCTCTGATTATCCAATGTCTGAGGCAATACCACATGGATTACAGAAACCAGCTCATCAATATCTATGAAGAAGCCAGCTGTGATTCTGAAAGGAATCACATTGAAACTGCAATTAACTTGAAGAGTATTGCCTATCAGCATTGCCTCCAATCTATGAACATGGTATGTTCTCCATTTATTTAGATCATCTTTAATTTCTTTCAGCAGTAAAACCACAGGAATTTTTGGAAGTGTTTTGAGGGCTTCAGAACAGCTCTCTTGGAAAATCACCCACTATTCCCTGTGCCCTGAGAGTCTCTGCAATGTGCAGGGTCTGTTCCCTGTCAGAGGCATGAATGCATCAGAAATGGACCCATCTCAAGAGTCAGGGAAGGACCTGGCAGAGTTCTATCTTTCCTTCTCTGAACCTCTATCCTCCCACAAGCCTTTCCAGGCAGATGAGTTCTCATCACTGTGGTATGGTGAACAGTATTTTGGCTACATAACCCTACTTACGCAGTTTGCTAAAAACTTGGAAAATGTGGATTAAAGTAAACTTTCTCTTTAGAAACTTCACATTAGAATTATATGCACAGTACTTGTGCTTCCTTCAAGTAATCTAATGTTTGTACTAATTGTTGCAAGTCTCTTTTCTCTCTACTGGCTTCAGACATGCTCCCAGTAGTGACAGGAGGCCATAAAGAATTTGTCCCTTTCTCAGTGGAAATGTGGGTTCTCAGTTCAGCACTGCCTAATGAGTCAGCTGCACCAGTGCCCTGTTATTTCTGGGAGTGGTCTCATGGGGCAGTTTAGTGGGAGGTACCTGTGGTCCATTCTGACCCTCTGTTTCTTTGTCTGCAAACATTTGTTTGTGTTGTTCTTCATTCTAATTCTGCCACCAAAATCATGAGTCCTGTTATCCTCTTCCTCACTCCATTCTACTCCCCACTATCTTTTTGCCCATACTAACAAGCTGACTTGTACTGAGCCCTCCTATGTGCCAGATGCCAAGCTAAACTCTTCCAGCCCAGACTCTCTGGCTCTGCCTCAGTGGGCCTGGCATACACCACCCTCCTGCTGTCATACCACCTTACACTGCAGACCCTATGTGGACCCAAGGGTGCCTGTATACATGGCATCCTGGTCCCACTGGCAGTTGGAAATGCAGAGGGAGACAAATCTTTGAGGCCTTTTAGTGGTTGCAAAGACCAAAGGAGTTTTGGGAGTGTGGATGTTGACCTGAGCTGTGTCCTGAGGTGAGGCCCTTCTACATTCCCTGGGCTCAGCTGGACCAGCTGCTCTCCCCTTCAGCCTGTCCAGGTGGCCTGAGACTCAGGCCCTCTAAGGATCTTCCCAGAAAGTGTGTTCTCTCTGCTCTTCCATCCAGATTCTTTCTTTTATAATTCCTAAGGATACCCGAAACCTACACCAGCAGAAAGGCCGTAGAGTTGGAAGATGGGCGGCTTATTCAGCATCTGTGACCCTGGGATGGTCCCTTGCCTTTCTGAGTTGTAGTCTCACTGCTTGACATGGGGCACCTGGGGGTGACAGAGTGAGGCGAGTGAGCAGAGTGCTGCACAAGCCACAGGTGCTACAAAAGTGAGCATTTGCTGTTGAGTGTGTAGGGATGGGCGTCTTTTGGGGATGAGACTTTTAAAAGACGATCTCTGAGGAATTGTGAGCCAGAAATGATGTTTACTTCCTCCTGAACTCATGTTTTGCCTACGCATCTTGTCCCTGGCCCCAATCGTGCAAGAGGAACAAGAGGTCTTTCCAGTCACACGCTTGTGGAGAACTTGTGCATTAGGTACTAGTCTCCTGTGAGTCCACGGCACATAGTGAAAAGATTAATAATTAGGCAGAAGTGAGGCTTAGAGAAGCTGAGCTTGGGCCTCATCCGTGCTACTCTGGGGAGCAAAAGACCCCAGGCCCCAGGCCACCACACCTTTAATTCAGCACCTCTACAGTGACAAAATGTAACAAAGGCTCAGAGGGCTGGGCAGACACTGGCAAGGGTGTAGTTCTGCCCTGAAGCATCACGGCATGTGGGACTACCAGAGTCCTTGTTACCAGAGGTGAAGGTGAGTCCAGAGTCTGTCTGCACCAGGAAGGCCTGGTCAGTTTCGGCTTTCCAATTATTTCTCCCCAACAGGATTGTTTTTAGCATAGTTAAGTCCAAAGTCTTCTGCACCAGGAAGGCTGGTCGGTTTCGACCTTCCAGTTATTTCTCCCCAACAGGATTGTTCCCAGCACACACTAAGCCTGGACACCAAATGGGACTATTCTTCCCTTTCTTGCCTGCTAATCTGTGAATTGGCAGTCCTGGCAGAGGGCTGAGGAGACACACAGTCTCAGCCATGTGTGCCCCCGTCCAGGAGTTCGGGTCCCACAGGGAGCCCAGGGAAACCTCCAGGAGGAAAGAAAAGCCCACCACTGCCACCTGGGACAGGGCAGGCTTTGCCCAGAATACCTGGGCTTCATCAAACCGATTGGGTGCAGGGAGGCTAAGGAGAAGTTGGCCAGTTCCAGTCTCCAGTCTCCTTCCCTGGGGCAGCCGAGCAGTTGGGTGTCCCACAAGGCAGGTAGCCATGCTGTGGTGCTAACGGGGTAGACAGGAAGGGAGACCAAGCCAACCAGACTATAAACCCCGGAGAACGTGACCTTGCAGGCCACAGACGGATCCGTAGTGCAAAGCAGACCAGGCACCGCTGTGAATACCGCCGAGGGTGACGTTCCCCAGCTTATGATTAATCCTGTTCTGCTCATGGGTCCAGTCTGCCGGGCCTGGCGGGGACGCGCAGTCAGACCATCCACCTTCTCCTCCACCCAGGGGGCCTGCTCTTTCATCCCCGGGCGAGGGCAGGGGGCTGGGTGGGAGCTGTGTCCACCCCAGCTCCCAGCCCCAGCACAGGCCACTCGCTCCCTGTGAAACCCGCGGTTCTACACTAGAACATAATAAATGACCAAAAAATCAATTTGTAATCTGATTGGAGGTTTTTGATTTCCTCTGATGAGTTTAAATTTCATTAAAAGCAACCTTATTCCAACATAAAAGGAATCCTTGAAGGGTAAAACAGGGGATTGTCTCACGGAGTATAAAGCGTCCCAACTCTTTTGTGTGATTTATTCATGGCATTAATTGTGAGGCCAACCCGTGGTGTCTGTTGGCAGCTGTGCCGTTATCAGGGCCTGGGATCGGCCGGGCGAGCTCAGAGCACAAGGACTCACATTCACAAATCGCTCTTTGGCATATTGACACTTCAGTTATCAACAACCCTTTTTATCTGCTGGGGGGGAGCTCATGGGGCCAGAATAAGCTACAAATCACCACCATGGCCACCTCTCTGCATTCTCTTAATTGTATGTATTCTCTGGAAAAAATGATCAACATGGCCTCTTGTCTTGATGAGAAATTGACATTTTCTGAGGACTTCTTTGGGCGCTCCAAGCAGGGAGATAAGGACCAGAGTTGTTTTAAAGGAGGGCAGCCTTTCTTTCCTTTCAGGGGCCTCTTTATTGCTCCCGTTGACCCACTTGATGAGTATGGATTTCACGAGGTCTTTTTCAGCATTTGAACTATAAAAGGTTCAGAATGACACCACCCCTTATAGACAAAAGATAACCTTGCCCTTTGAATATATTGATTCTTTATTAACTAGGCTGTTTAATGCAATGAAATGAGGCATTAGATTGAAGCCCATTTCAAGTGCTTTGAATAATCTTTAAAAGCTTGAAAGACCTTAAAAGGCGGCCTGACAATAATTGGCATACATTTTGAGAGAATGCAGTTCTGGCTTGTGATTTGAAACACACATAAAATAACTTCTCTCTCCCTGGTTACAGGGCCTTACCAGGCCAGCCCTGAGGAGCAGGCATTTCTGGTTCCAGCTCAGTGGGAAGTTGCTGCCAGGTCAGGTCAGCAGCGGCTGCCCAAGCCAGAGCCCCCAGCCGCCCGAGAGGGCGAGGGTGGGGAGCTGCTCATGCGGCTTGTAACCCACGGGCCTCTTTCTTTGCTGTCTCCTTTAAGGCTGGAAGGAGACCAGTCAGAAAAACTTGTCATTGAGAGGAAAAAACGGTATTCACAAGTTTCTTTATGTTTTGAATAATTGTTTCCTGTTTTGCTCAGCAGAACAAGTAATTAAGATGACATTTGCGAGTACTAATTTAGATCACACTTATGTGTATGTGTTACAGAGCTGCAAGCCAAAACACGCAAACCCCGCCTTTCACTGAGGAGAAAACGGGAAAGACTGAGATGCAGGGGGAGAGAGGCCATGGCGCAGGAAGCGACAGGATGGCTGAGCTCCTTAGAGCTGGTGCGCTGGGCTCCGCCCTCACAGGCCACGGCGGCCGATCCGGGACCTGGGCCAGGAATGCCACTGCAGTGGACCTGAGTGGTGCTGGCGTCCCCCGGGGTGCTCCTGGCCACCACCCGCATCCGGGGCCCCTAGCATCCGCCCACATACCTAGGCCTCTCGATCCGCTCTCCCGGGCCTGGTTCTTGCCCAAGTGGGACCCAGCAGCGGAGACAGAAAGGGCAGCTGCTGCGGGAACCAGAGAGGTTGTGCTCTTCGCGCCAAATCCTCAAGTGCAGGAGGGAGGGAGCCGTGGGGTGGAGTGACCAGGTCCAGGGAGCCTCTCGGTTGTACGCGGTTTCGAAGACCAGAAGTAGAAAGGGCAGCTGTGGCGCACTAGTGCGGTTGGGACCCAAATGGCTGAGACTCAGAAACGCCGCCCAGACCTGCAGGAGCGAGGGCGACTTCTGTACACACGGCGCTGCTAGCGATGGGAACTGTGTGAGGCGCGGCCCAGAGTTCCTGCGCGCAGCTGGGCGACTGAGGCCGGTGGCTGGCGGGTTCTGGGAAGGATCCTTTCGATCGCAGCTGAGACGCAGACGCAGCTCGGGAGCCCCGGATGTGGAAATGAAACCCCCAAAGGGACTCTGGCGTGTGCTCAGTCATTTTAATAATCAAAACAGATAAAATTACCAAAAGTGAAATTCACAGACAAGAAATACTTTAATTAAATATTGTGTAAAATGAACATTTTTATACAGTTAAATATCTGAAAAAATGTACAGATAAAACAATCTTATTGTAGGGTCTTTGACAGCAAAATCTACCATTTAGTGAAGCGCTCAATTTGGAGACGATGAAGCGATGAGGGCGTTGACTATTCGACCTAGAACAAACCGAGTGCGGGTATGAGGACACTTGCAGACATTCTGCGCATGTGCACGTGAGCTCGTTTTCAGATCAAACCCTTACTTACACAAAACGAAACGGAGGCAATTTAGTTCCAAAGTGACTTCTCAGGCTTTTCCACGTAGCTAAGCCTTGTCAGCTGTCACAAAGCCAGAGTGTAACCTACTGACCACTGGGGATATTTATCTTTATTTTATTGAATTCATTGAATGAACACTTTCTACTTGTGTGCATCGTTATTTTCCTCAAGAAAGTATTTAAAAGTCCCTCCTTTTTGTTTTAAATTTGAATTCTGCTGCAGTTTGCAAAATGCTTGCTGTGCTCTATCTGCAAAGCATTTAGTGCAAAGGGGGGGGGGGGAAGGCCTGACCCTTTTGGCCTCCATGTGGGTTGGCACAAATAGGCACCGTGTCTGAAGGAGGTCATTCCAGTTTAGAAAGTAGACAGTACTGTGGGATCTCATCACATAAGTGTGCTGCTTAAGAAAAAGAAAAAGAAAACAACAACCGAGCAGTGATTTGGCTTGCCCCCCAAAATCTGTCTGAACCCAACGTGGGCTGGGCAGCCTATGGGAAGCAGCAGAGACAGACCCAGGAGGAGTGACCTACGGGCAGGAGGTTTGTGCTTTTGTTTGCGTGTCTGTGTGAGTGTGTGCATTGTACATTGTAAATCTCCAAATGAAATATTGATTAACAATTGTGGTGTAAGCCTGTGATAAAATAGCACAGAAGTTCTTTAAAGAAGTCCACTTTTAAGGCATCAGAGAAGTTAATGTGGCAAACATTTTAATTAAAACGTCAGAAGTAGATTTCATTTTTAAATTTTAGGCCTCTGAATTTTTCCAGTAAACACAGTTCAGCTATGTGGCGAAGTCATGGGTGGCAGCTAAAATGACTTTTTACATTCTACAAAAAAATAAAATAAGGACACAGCCCCAAACAGTGTCACCTCTTCATGGCCACTCCACATGCACAGAATCTACTAAGATTTGTTGCAGCCAGCTGGGTGGCACCGTTTTGTTTTGACTATACAACAGACTTTTTTTTCAAAAGTATTTGTTCAGATAACTTAAAAATAATATAAAAATAAACAATGAATTTGACTTTTCCTCAAAATAATAAAAAAAAAAGGATGGAAGGCGTGAACAATAGCAAATGTTTGAAGTACAAATGAAATGCAAGGACACTGGTTCACTTTAACAAAACAGACCAAAGAGACAGTTCTTGGCTTTTGTGCTTCCCTGTGTCAGGACACTGGGCCACAATCAAAAACCAATACAGACAAGAAAAAGGAAAAAGGCAGGAAAAGCAATGTACAAAATTTCAAAGATAAATACAATATTTATAATTGATATGTTACAAAATAAAGTCCCTTAGCAACTGCAAGTGTTCATGGGAAAGTAAGTGTTGAATGGAGACTATTTTATCCCTTATAAGACATACAAGGAATAAAACGTTTCTTTCTAAATATTTAAGTGGATCTGAAAAAAATTCAAGACAAGTGTATAAATATTTAGCTACAACTTTGGCAAAATCACAAAAGTCTACAATTTTATAACCACATACAAAACACATTAGGGAAGAAGGATCTAGAAGTCAAAAGGACAATTTCTGGTACAAGAAACATAGACCTCACAGTAGCCTAAGAATGCAATAGTATACAGTGCTAGCAAAAGTTGAAAAAATGTTGCAGATCGCACTTGCTTAACAGGAAGCTCTAGCAGTGGGAGAATATTGGAACCAACAGACAGTAGCATTTTTTTTCTCTGTCAGTGTGCTTGTTGAAGGCAAGAGAATTCAATATCAAAGTTACAATTTCTAACTACAATAAGTTACAAAGTTTCGTTTCATTAAGATGAAGGTAAGCAATGATAAACCCTCCCTCCCTCCCTGCCACCCCAAATTCTCCTAACCATATAGTCATACTTTGTTCCAGTTTGATGGCTCATACCTCCTTGGCCCCCTTTTTTTCACCACAAAAAAATATTTCACATTATAGAGATACACAACCATTGTGAATCTAAGTATGAGTACAGAAAAATGTTGGGAGGCATTTTTCCTCAGTGTTTCATGGTCATCAAAATGGTGCATTCACAAAGTTTCTCCCCACACAGATAGCACGTACTAGACAGCCAAGACGGAGTCAGAAACTTTATACAAAATAGGCGTTGCTTTGTTTTCCTTAATCTTCAGGACTGAGAAATGTGAAAATATGAGAAAAATTCAGTCAATAAAATGGAATTGTTCATGAAGGAGTAGGTTGTTTGCATGTTGATTCTTAATAGTTTAAATAAAATCTTTAAACAAAGTCTTTTGTAGCATTTCAACTGCTGCTGATATTTTGGAAGGTACTGTTTCCATCAGCATGTCCTAACACACTACATGTGTCCCCTGAAGTCCGTCCTTGGGTGCTGGGTGCTGCGGAAGATACACAAGAGTCCCTCACATGGGTGGGACTACCAGCCCAGACATAGCTGCAACAGAAAGGGGACAGCAGTTAGTGCCGGCGACACGCCCGTGCTCCCTCCACATGGGCCAGGACTCGCCCCTCCTCGGGCTTTCCTCAACGAGGAGGCAGGGTTCGCACAACCGGCCTTGGGCGTGCTGGGAAATCTACTCAGTGTGACACAGGGGTGCGTGGGCCACACAATCCCCCACAGGCAGCCCTCCTTTGCCAAAAGGTAAGGCTTCTGATACCCTCGTGTGCAAGGCCAAAGTGTGCTTTCTGGCACACATCTTAGCACTGTTTTCAAAGCAAATGGAGGCCCAGCTTTCCCAGAGCCCTCCTCTGTCAGGAGATGGGAACCGGCCTGGTCACGTCTGTGGAAACCCGGCTCCCTCCGTGTCCCCCTTCCTCTGGGCCCCGGCGCTGACGGCCTGCTGTTTGTTCTGCAGCGTAATGGTGAGTCAGGGGCTCTCGGATCAAAGCCACTGGCGGCCCACCTGCTCTGGGATCTCAAGGCCAAGGGCCGTGCGGAGACTCGGTCCCGGCCCCCCTCGGGAGCTCTCTTCTCTTCTCTTCTCAGAATGAAAGAGAAACGAGGCACTAAATGCCAAGCGCAGTTGAAGCTTTGGAGTGAACTCCTGGTATGAATGTAATTTAAAATCTTTTAACTCTAGTGTTGTTTAATTTTTGTCAGAATGATCGTTCTCATTAATTTATGTATAACATATTAATACATTTGTTCATGTAGTGATGTGAGCTTCAATTTCTCAGTTCATTAATTTCAACAATATTAATTTATCTCCGACTCACCGTTACAACTTTATGGTTTGGAAGGCCTGTGTATGTACACACCGCTTATGTGGTACCATCTCTCAGTCGGCTTGGACACCGTGGCCACAGACAGGCCCTGGCACCTCACCACTCGCCTGCTAAGCAGTCCTGGCTTGGTGCCCGCTGATGGCTCAGAGGCCAGTCGGCGGCGCAGGGGCCTGGGCGTCCCTTCAGACACTGACAGGTGTTGTGAAGACAATTATTTCAAATCACTGATACCTTTCCAGTTCCTTTTTTGAGCATTAGTTCATCAAAGTGAAATATGCCACCGACTTCACAAAAGGGCCAGTTTGTCTTCTCCACGGCTACGTCCTCAGCACCCAGCAGAGAGCCTGGCACATAGTAGGCG
This sequence comes from Thryonomys swinderianus, assembly GCA_004025085.1. Classification (NCBI taxonomy): domain Eukaryota; kingdom Metazoa; phylum Chordata; class Mammalia; order Rodentia; family Thryonomyidae; genus Thryonomys; species Thryonomys swinderianus. Next base: position 81,212 of record PVIC010001394.1, on the reverse strand, counting down.
CTCAGTAAATACTGGTTGAATGGATTCATTTTTTTTTAAAGGAGTAACTGGATTTGATTTTCACCGGGAGGAGCATATACCAAAGGTGGTGTCTGAAAGAGGCCAGATGACGGCCACTTAATTCAAGTGCCTGTGGGCTTCAGTGCATCCCAGAGAACCACGCCCAAGCTCACAAGGCCTAGGGACACCTGTGTGGCTTTGCCTGCTGCACACGCCAAGGGCCACGCATAGCCCACACTGCACAGAGGGGGTGGGTACGGGGTACCTGCTGCACGTGGCCCCCCATGCGGACAGCTGTGTCCACGCAGTGCCCTCCCGTGTCCCTGGGCCAGCCCCTTTCCCTCTGCATTGAAGGAGGTCACTTAGGAAGCGCACTCCTGCCCGCAGTCGGGGTACAGCCCGGCACCGGAGCACGCAGAGCTCCGGCCTGGATGCACACCCCTCTCCGAGGGACTGGAGGGCCTTGGGACTCACGGCCCACTGGGCGAGGTGGAGCAGACAGGAACAGCCTCCTGCTGAGATGGGTTTCACAGGGAGCCGTGTGCCCAAGACCTACGGGCAGGGCTGCACGCTGCAGCAGGAAGGGCCAGGCCTGGGCACAGGCCCACTTCCCCAGTGGGGCTAAAAGTCACCAAGGCTGTATTCGGCACAAACCCATTTTGTCTCTTGTGGTTCCATCCCTTAGGGTACAGGGTGCTTTTTCTGTGAGGACTCTAAGTTACGTGGATGAGCTGAACAAAGAGTATGAGGCCGAATCTGGTACTTGTTGGGGCTCCGTGAACAGGCACCCTTCCGTGAGAACAGGGCTGGGTGACTATGGACCGTGGAGCGCATGCAATGCATGGCCGAGCGAGGCGTCTGGAAATGGCCCGGGGAGACCCAAGCTCCCGCCCCAGGCCCCCCTCACCTTGCAGTCCATTCCCGTTGGCGCTGGTGCAGGAGGGAGGAGGCGAGGCTTGGGGCCGGACCACGGGCGCAAAGGCGCTCTTCTGTTTCACTGCGGAGATGACATTGGCAGGTGAGAATGAGAAAATGCCGTGTGTGCTGCTACAGTTTGAAGGGAGGGTGACCGAAGAGGCTGCCATGGTGGGGCTGGACGGCACTACTGCAACAAAGCAAACACGGTCAGCACGCGCGGGCCGGGGCGCAGCGCAGCGCCACGGCGAGAGCTCTGAGGGCCTCGCCTTTGCACGGGGTTGGGGGGGCCACAAAAACAAGACACGACATGCTCTGGCTTGGCCACTCTCTGGATAACAGGCAAACGCTTTTGTGTTGGACTTTCTCTTCCAATTGAGCAGCCCCGTTTTGTTCCGATTTTCGTTTTGGTTGCCAATGAGATGGCGTTGGGGCCCGTTTTGGGTCAATTTGTGGTCCTCATCGGGACGCCCAGCCTCTGGGGCCACCCTTCCTTTTATCCAGTAGCTCGCATCACAGAACATCCAAGCAATGCACACACTCGACTTGGTAGTGAATATGAATCTGCGTGATGACGTGTGACAAAAACAGACACTTACTGCCGTAGGGAGAGTTAGCGGAGGAGCCATTAAGAAATCCAGGCGAGCCAGGGACCCCTAGATTGGCCATGGCGCCACTTCCATATCCATTCATGCTAGTGCTGACTGTGTTGTAATTGGACTGCTGGGGAGTACTGCTGGGGACGTATCCTCGCGGGGACACGCTGCTTGTATTGCGACTGTAGCCGACTGTTAAAATCCCCCCCCGGCCAAAAATAAGGTTATTATCAGCGACAGACACTTGGGGGGGGGGTGTTCCCCGAGAATCTATATCATATATTAAACACTCGTGATTGACCTTCTGCTCCGACTCGCCCTGGTGCTTGTAGCCAACTCAGATAACCTTATTGTGCCAACCCTACTATGGCTGTCTGGTTGGGGACCCCCATTCTGTCTCTGTTGGCTTCGACAGCCGGCCAAAGCGCACTTCGATCTAACCGTCAGCTGCTTTCCCGTTTCTCTTTAGAAGTAATTATCAACAGCTCGGATTCCAGGCCTGTCCCCCCCTCCCCACTCTCTGAACTTCAGCCTCTGCAGACCTGCAAATGCCATGGCTGACAAGGGGAGCTTGTTTGTGGCCCTAACTTCCCTGAAAGGCGGTTGCGGGATCTTCATTTTTATAGCTGCTCTTGCTGTGGGGGCAGGGCAGGCACCGAAGCTTCTTTCCTGCCACAGGAACATGGATGAGCAGGGGTAAAACCAGCAGTACAGTGGAGGTGGGTCTGAGGTTACTGTCTGTGTAAGATTTAGAGGAGAAATCAACTAAAGCGGATTCTCAGAGCCAGCTCCAAGGACACACGACAGTGAGCTCAGCACGCCGGGGCTGCTGTCCTATGGCATAAAGTGCATGGATTCCATCCAGACTTAGGACCCACATTCCGCCTGTGCAAATACCCGAGAAGGCTCCTGCTGGCTTCCTGTCTCGACCCAGCCTTCCAAGAAAGGTGGTCTCGAGTGAACTAAGGGACCCTCCTAGCAATACCAGGGAGCTGAGTGGCGGCCAACAGAGCTGCTGTCACTAGTGCTACGTTTTCTGAGCCTTCTCCACCTGGCACTGCTGGAGGGTGTGCGGCAAAGTCTTCCCTGGGAGGAGGAACCAGCCAAGCCGGAGGGCATGGGACGCAGTGACACTCCCCAGCTGGGCCCCGCCACTTCCAACTGCAGCTAAGGCCCCCACCAGCCCGAGGGGGTCCGGGGGGAGGGGGAGTCCAGCGCGGCAGCCCACCTTGGTCGTTGGCTTGCGATGTCTCCGACACGTTGACGGCTAGCTGGCTGCTGAAGGAGTTCACGCCCATCATGCCGGTGTGCGCTGGAGTGTTGCCCAGGGTGGGGATCTGGTTGTGATTGCGGGGGACACTATACAATGCCTCAGCGATGTCGGCTGCTCGCTTCAGGATGATCTCCTAGAGCCGGGACACAGAAAGGCCCATCACCTGAAGCCCGGCTTGCTGCCTTCGTGCCTGGGGCATCGTGACCCTCCCTGGCCCTCTCCATTTGCCTCACTGGGGCCAACAACGGTGCTACTGCACCGTGCCTTGGCCTAGCCTGTGACAAAACCTACTGAATGGGAGAAGAACCTCTCTTAGGCGAGGTACTGAGCACCACTTCAGGACAGGCGTAACGTCTGTCCCTGTTGTCCTCGCTCAGAGCCGAAAGGCCCCCAGATATGCACAGGGGCCAGAGCGGTGTAGAAAGTACCAGGGTCAAAGAACCACATCCATGCCGTGCCTCCACTCCCTGGAAAGCCCCAGGCCAGTAGGGACAAGCTGTAGACTGCCCCCCACCCTGAGCTCTAGCTGGACCCAGGGCAGCCCACCCACCCCTGAAAACTGGGGGCAGATTTCAGAGTTTTTCCTGGAACAGATTTTTCAACTTCTGGGTCCTGAGGCTGCCTTGTCATTCCCTATTTGAACACCTAACTAAGGTGAGGTACAAATGGAAGCACTCTCTCCGCAGACTAGCAGGGGAGTCCTCCTGGCACATGTGTGTGGCCAGAAGGTTCATGATGAACAGGCCAGCTGGCATCCAGGAACCCCGGTCACTAGGGGAAGGGAAGGGAGAGCGGGTCAAGCTGCAATCCGCCTACCTGGTTGTTGTGAGGCATCCCATACAAGGCTTCCACCAGGTCAGCTGCCCTCTTGAGTAATACTTCCTAAAGGAAAGCAGACAGGGTTTTCCTGGAGCTGCGCGGACAGTGC
>PVIC010001394.1:67500-72500 GCA_004025085.1 Thryonomys swinderianus | reverse complement strand
GTGGGCACAGGGCTCGGGGTGCCTGGCATCCCACTTCGTGGAGCATCTGCTGCCCCCGGTCCAGAACAAGCCTGGTGTTAGCCCCACCTACACGGGGCACCACGTGCTCTTTTACTAACCTTGGGTAACCTTTCAGGATCACCCGGATGTCTGGGGATCACTTTCTGCAACCTCTGGAAGCCGTAATCTATGGTTGGTTCGTTAAGGGCTGCAACAGGACACAAAAACGTAGATCAGGTTAATTACCGTCACGTCATCTGTTCTGTGCTACTGCATGCTTACACACGCGTGTGCGGCCCTCCTCCTCTGATGCTCTTTAAGGCAAGCACCTTTGAATGCTAGCTCTGTCTTAAAGAATAGATTTCCTCCTTTCTTTTGCACATAAAAGAAATGATTATTTCTAATCTATAATTAGACTGGAAGAAAGTCAAAGGGCGACTCAATATATTGTAAAAATGGCAGTACAGTCACCAAGTGACAGGTCTCGGGGCCATATATAGCAATCACCACCGTCATGATGTGATGTCTGCATCACACCGTGCCTTCCACACTGGCCAGGGATTTATGGGAAACTGGCAATTATGACATATGTCCGGCTATTGCTAGCCTCAGATTTATCCCTGTGGTCCTTTTTTGTCTAGCATATTGCCTGAGCACAGACCAGGCAGGAGGAGCACTTATTCTTGCAAAGCTTTAATAATCTGTGAATGGCTGACTACAAACTGATGTAGGGCACTATCATTCTACAGCTGCAATCCACCAGCCCCACGAAATTGCCGGCCACAAATAGTAATTAATCTTTTTATCCCTCAAATTGTAATTTTGACTATGAACTGTGCGTGGTCATAAATCAACGGCACATGCGCTGTGTACAGTGCATGAATCACGGCCGGGACTCCGTCCGACTGCACACACTGTGTTTAACAAGCTTTATAAGGAGCCATCGGGCTTTATTATGGCTCTGCCTGACTCCAACAAAAACTGAGCCTGGAGGCCCGGGGACGCAAGTTAAGATGAAAATACTTATTAGAGTACATTACTTCGTGATGTAGATATCGTTTTCTGTGGAGTAACTCCACAGTGCACGGTGCGACATAAATCAGGAGGTTTTCGGAGACTAATAAGACCTGCCGCCATCTATTCATTACTCCACCCGCAATCCGGGCCATCATTCATTAGTAATTTGATGATTAACACCACCCAGTTCGGCTGGTCTGCAGGGTGCGGGGGAACACAAAGGCTGTGGCTTCCTAAGAGGAAGGTTAGGGGCTGCCTTTGAAAGCGCTCTCTGGGATAATTGGTCACTGTTATCCTCAAGTACTGGGGCTGTTGGTGTGTCTTGTAAGCAACGCAGGAAGCCTGGCACGTACACTCAATAATACGCCCGAAAGTTGAGGTCCACAATATGATTTGACATTCCATCATACATCCCGGAGACAAAGGTCCGCACAGGAATGTGAAGTAAGACATTTTCTTGTTAATAAAGCATTGATCCGAGGTATTGATTTTACATGACATGGCTTTTGCTGGGATTTTGCCCTCTTTTTTCTTTGCAAATAGTAAAGCTCTTCAAAATGCCTTGGTGTATGTGACATGGCAAAATTTCTAACTCTCTGTGATGTAAATTCTATACGTGTAAAACCACTTCATAATCAGACCATTAATCATCAGAAGCTGTCAGCGTTGACTTGGGGGACAATTTGTCATGTCTCTGCCTGGTCCTGGGCAGGGGTGTCAGGCAGAAGCACCGCTCGGGTATCCAGGTGGACGGGAGGCTATTGTGGCCTCACCAAAAGGCTCGGGCCAAAAAGGATTAAAGTGTTAGGATTCTTGATGAGGGAACAAAAAAGGTGGCCCACTGTGCATTCCTAATACATCAGGTCTCTCCTCTCCCCCAGCTAATCACCATGACTGTTTGACTTAATGAATCGGCCTGATGAAAGGTGATCAGAAAAGATAGATGGGCGGCCATTATTGATTTCATGCAAATGCCCCTGACAGGTGATAGACGCTTTAATGCAAGCTTTCAGAAGCTTTATGACTTGTAATAACCATACACTTTCACTCCGGGAGAGACGTTCAGCAGTGTTTCAGTTGAATTGATATTCTTCTGCTATGACCAAAAATATCTTAAAGCAGCAGAAATATGAGGGCACCTTTCACCTCTTGATTTAGAGTGAAGAGCATCAACATCATGAGCTCACTCCTGAGGGAAGTTCAGTCAGGCTGGTACACACGAGGGCAGGTCCCTGCCAGGCTGGACACGCTACAGCAAGGGGGCTGGGCGGCTGCTCTGGCCTGAGGTCCCGCCCAGGGCTTTGGTGTCCTCAGACCTCAAGAGCTGATGGCGCAGAAGAATTACACAAACTGCTCCCACCTTTCAGTGGTCGGGGCAGTGACACACATTCCCAGTCCCAGGAGATCTTGCTGTGCTGGGGTGCAGGCACCCAGTGTCTCCCTGGCCCTCCTGGAGCAGCTGCTGTCTGCAGTGCTGCCCAGCCTGGTGGGTCCGTCTGTGCCCCTGCCCTCTGAACCCCACGGAGCCCATCCCCAACCTGCGCTTGGCGAAGCAAGGACTCGCCGAGAGTTCCCTGGCAAATTTCACAACCAGAGGAGAAAGCGTAAGGGCCTTCACACACATCTAATAAACCCTCGGCATGTCGAGTTTACAGCCGAGAGCCCAGCCGAGCCAGGGCAAAGAGCTGGCACGTCCAGTCACAGAGCCCCGAGCCAGGCCAATCAATACCACTTTCCTGTTTTAGAACTGGGTAATTATGAGGGGGAGAGATTGCCTGACCTTTCACCTGCACTGCATTACTTTGCTGATATTAAGATAAATTGCCTGATTTTGGGTAAACATATGCTGCAATTCAAACTGTCAGCACTGGTTTGCTCAGGGATAATTTGTATTGATCTCTCAGCTTCTTCCCAATTTTGCTTACTGACCTCGTGGATAATTAGAGAAGGAGCCTTGGGTGAGCTCAAGTCAGGGATGAAGAAGAAATATGAAGAAGAATAAAGCAAATTTGTTTTATGTTAATATTTGTCGGTCTTCCCCCCTCACATCTGTCAGCATCAGGAGAGCTGTAAATTAATGTACTTGGTTCCCGAGCAATTTATTCCAAGGAATTATTTAGCAGCATGCTTAGTCTCCAAACATGTGTCACTGGGTTAAATTAATTTAAACTCTGCCTTAAACACAACAAAAACAAATGTTATTTTCTGCTGAAGGGGAAGAAAACAATACGTTTCTTGAAACGTATTGTAAGCTTCCAACTTTCTGCATGGATTTCCACCTATCTGCATCTGAGAGGATGGGTTTTATAATAAACCCCCCCCCCGGAAGTAATTAGTGTCCATTATTTGTTCTGAATTCAAATTTTGCTAAGATGGACTGCTACATGTAAGAGATGAATGTATGTGTGAAATTATATCATTTAAGATATGTCAGATTACAAGGCTGTTGTATCAAAAGTCATAAAACAAATCTCCCCTGTGAAATATCTCTTTATTAACCATGCCATAAGATATTAACATTCCTCATTTAGTGGAGGGCCTTTTATCTGTTTCAAATACATTATTCGTCCTTTTAGAGATAAACTGTATTAATATCCATTTGAGTAGGCTACCGCGGCCTAATGCATAGTAATTTTTGTTGGAGAGCTTTTATTTTAGAATAAGAAAATTACACAGCAATAAAACCTGAATGAATCAGAAGCTGGAATAGCCGGGAATCACATTCCATGCCAAATGAGGCAAGCAATCAGGCAGCCTGTGAAAGGCCAGATATCCGGCTATCATATGCAGGCCAGTATCCAGCGCAGGTCATACAAATAGAGCCTGACACGACCACATAGACTCGATGATTCTACACGCAGGATAGCCTGCAGCTCGGGAAGGATACATATTTAAATATATTTGAGTGTACGGGAGTTAATCTCGTTACTTTACATGCATTAAAGTCATAACAGAAGAAGCATTCTAAATATTTAAGTCGTGCCCGTGTACTGGGGGATTAATCATACCGCAATTGATAAAATTTTAACGGTCTGTGATGTCGGTTCAAGTTGGGATTGCCAGAGCTAATGTGGCAGCCGAAAATGGCATCGGGCTTTGAGCTGCAGCTGGGGCCAGAGCAGCTCCAACCGGCCTGCCGCAATTAGGAGTATACTGATGGGCAGCAGCCAGTGGGATTTTCTTTCTTGTGACATTCAGAGTTGGAGTTTTCGTTTTGATGGCTTAACCTCCTTTGTCAGCCAGCCCTGCCCTGAATTCGGTGTTCATCTCCAGCACCCCAAAATGTAAACGATTGTCCGCTGGACTCGAATACCAAGTCCATTTTTGTATGAACTTCAGTTAACCAAGGGGGACACGTTCAAGGCCTCTGAGCCGGTAACACAGAGCACACACTTGAGTGTGGGAACCCGATGTCTGGGTCCAGTCGTGTGCCCTACACGTTACTTTACTTTTCCTTAGGAAAAACTAGTAGTCAAACGACCTGTCTTAAATCCCACTCACTCACCTGCCTGCCATTTATTAAGCAGCTACTACATGCCCGGGGCTCTGCTGTGGATCTCACCAGTGGTGGGGAACCCAGCCCCAAGGGCGTGCCCCGGGCAGCAGGGCAGCGCAGAAGTGCGGCTGCTGGGGCGGGGGGGGGGGGGGGGGGGGGGGGGGGGGGGGGGGGGGGGGGGGTTGGGCCGGGGGCGCCCAGCCCTCCCCACGGCTGGGAGGCTCCCTGCCTACACACAGGGGAGGGACCACCGGCAACACGCTGAACCGTGACGGCCCCCTCCGGACCGCCCTGCCAGGAAGACCTGCAGCCCAGGCACCAGCACGCAGTGCGCCGCCGCCGCCGCCGATAAGGACCTGGAGTAACTGCTCCTCAGCGCGGTTTCATCTTTCAGACAGTATCATTAAGCGCGCGAGGGGAACATGTATAGGTAGGAAACGGGCGCTTTTAGCACTACCCCCCCCCCCCCAGCTGTCAAAGTCGAAGC
>PVIC010001394.1:52500-65000 GCA_004025085.1 Thryonomys swinderianus | reverse complement strand
GTGAAAACGGCACACGCTCCCTCCAGCCATCCTGTGCTTTACAAAAGCAGCGGCAAGTGTGCCCGTGTGTGCCGCTAACTGTCTCAGACACTTCCTGGGGGAGAAGGGGGGTCTGAAAGCCAAGTGGGAAACAGTGGTCTGTGGAGAGCCGTGTGAGCAACAAATCTGCACACTTTAAACCAGCGGACAATCTCTGTTAGCTGCAAAATGAGTGCTGGATGCCTGACCCCTCCCGAGGCAGCAGGTGCCCCGGCCAGGTGAGGACAAAGGGAGGCCTCCCGGTGCCACCTTCCAAGCATCTCCTGTTCAGGGGTCTCCTGCCCCTGGAAAGTGGAGGACAGATCACTCTCTGCCATAGGCTTGTCCTATTCGGGGCAGTTTACATGGCAGGAACTCAAATGTGCTGAGGCCCAACTGGCCAGCTTCTGGAAGGCACCAGCCCAACATGGGAAGCCGTCACGGTACCTTGGTCTCAAGAAGCAAAGAGAACATTCCTTTCACCCACACAGAACTCGTCGGCAATGTCTGGAGCAACCTTTTTCCTAACATCTAAATGGCCACTGACTGACAAACACACAAATCAATGTGGCATATCCATACAATGGAGTACTATCCAGACATGCGCAGGAACAGTCCTGATGCGCACCACGGGATGGGGGAAGCTTGAGAACATTTTATGCCAAGGAAAAGAAGGCAGTTTCAAAGGACTGTGTGTGTTGTATGATTCCATTTCTATGCTATGCCCAGACCAGGCAAATTAACTAAGACACGAGTAGGCTGAGGGCTTCCAGGAGCAGAGGGCAGTGAAAGATGGTGACAGAGCCCAGCAATGACTGCTCATGAGGAGAGGCTTCTTTTTTTGTGATGAAAAGGTGCTTGAATTAGACAGTTATATGACTTTATGAATATACTGAAGACCATTTAATTGCACGCTTTGGGTAGATCGTAGAGAATGAAAATTACATCTGGAAAAAATTTTTAAGCAAAATTAGTATTTCCAATCTGAATGAGCATATACATGTGAGCCGTTCCTACGTTAGAGGACATGCCTTCCCACGTCTGTGCATTACTTGGTCAGACAGGTGCTTCTGGTATTTATATAAAAACAGAAAGCCACCCTGGGTTGAATAAGACAGATGGTAACTGTGGCTGAAGGGATGGGCAGAAGAGGGCAGGAAGCACACACTCCTGCTAGGAGGGCAGAGGTAACGTGGCTTCCCAGCAGTGTTGCCCTTTTCAACTTCCAAAGAGGCATTTTTAACTCCTGATTATTCAGGTTGAACACAGAAACAAGGGATTTTCCAAGGCAGAGCCTTTAAAGACGTTGCCAAGATTAACTTAAGTACTGGAATCCTCAAACGCACAGTCCCTTGGATACCAGATGCTGGGTTACGTGTCTCACGGAAAGTGATCCTGCTTCTGGGTCGGGACAGAGATGGCTGTAGTCTCACTTGCTGTCCATCCCACCCCAAGTGCTGCTCAGCATCGCCACCTGCTCCCGATCACCCCACACATGGCTCCTCTCTTCCCTCTACCTAGAAATGCCAGCCCCTGCCAAGCATTTGAGGTGCAACCTCCATGCCACCTTCCAGGGGTCTCCTTCCTACAGGACTCACAGCATCTCATCGGCCCCCTTCTTACGGGACCTAGCACCTCTTTCATTATGACTATTTTATTAATTTCTTTTCGATATCCTGCTTTGTCCCCACAAGTCACTGAGTCAGCGTGGTTCCAACACTGTTCTGCATCAGACTTTTGCCAAGGGCTGTGCGGCTACCAGGCACCAGGCTGATGACATCGCGCCTTCCCCTGGTAAGAAACTCGCTGTGGAGGGACAGACAGGGGAGTCACCCCGGGAGCGTCTACAAACGCAGATGGCTTCCCCTCCCCGAATCCCCTGGAGTACCTGGCTAAGGACCTGGCCCAGAAGGGAAACAGGCCAACAATGAACCCTAGAAGTCACTAACTCCTGCCTGCACTAATGTAAGCTCTAACAGTTACATCTTTAACCGTATACTTGCCCGAACGATTGTTCCAAGCAGCGAGCTTTTTTTAAGCACCTAGGTAGAGCGTAGATAGTCACGTGGTTTCGGGTGGTGAGGAAGAGACACGCATCACCTACCAGTGGACTTAGGGCCTGGCATGAGGCAAGCACGCCTCCCCCATGGTGCTGCAATAACGACCAAGCAGACGCCGGGCCCCTGACCTTGGGGTTGTCAGCGTTGTCGCTATGTGAGCACCAGGAGCCCTGCGAGGCCGCACCCCAACACTTCCCACGGTGCCTAGTCCATCTCCTCACCGTATCAAACTAGGTTCACCTGGGAAACAATCGGCTTTTGCACCTATGCGAGCACACAGGGCGAATTTGCAGCCTTTGGCTTGAAGAGACACGCCACAGCCAGGTGCCAAGGATGTGGGACAGCAGCCCACTCATGCCACCTCCTGGTGTGAGGGCTCTCCAGCCATGAAAACACTGGAGAGCCAGGCCTCTTCCTGGGGGCCGTCCCGAAGCTCAGTACCCACAGACCTAAGGCTTCTTTGTGTTAGAATGTGTACGTTAGAAAAAACAGAGTTGCTCTCCCATGCGAAGAGTAGAGGTGACGGCCGTCACACCTCTGACTGACACATAGACACACGAAAATGTAGGGTTCGTCTGTCACCGCCCCTCCCTTCGCAGAGCCCCAGAGGAGATGCCAGCCATGGTTTAGGGTGGAGAAGGAATCTGACAGGTAACCCCAGATCCAACCACCGGGCTCTCCTGGCTCAGGCGTCTCGGGCCATCAGAAGCCTGCAGGGGAACAGGACTGAGCCAAAAGAAGGCACAGAGACCCTGCAGGATCCACTGCCTGCAGCAGGAGCCGGACCGTGGGGGTGATGTGGAGGGATGTCTGAGAAGAGGAGGGTGAGGACCAGAAGGAAAGAAGGACGAGAGCCCCACGGCCGTGCTGCGCATTAGGAAAGTTTCGTGGGAACGTGAACTTGCACCCACCACCCCACAGAGCCCGCGTGCCGAACACTCACGTGCTCCATATCGAGTCTCCTGGAGCACAGACTCTGCCCTGTGACTTACATATTGGTGATTTCCATAACAAATAGAAAAGCCCCACTGATTCCTTTTTTGGGAGAGGGGGGTGCAGCTGGGGTCCTGACACAGACCTTGGATTGAGTTATCGCCCTCCCTTCTCTTTGAGACAGTCTCACTGAGATGTTCATTTGCCCACCTTGGACGTGTCCCTGAAATCCTGCTGCCTCAGCCTCCCAGAAAGCTGGAATTACAGGCATGCCCCTCCACATCAACTACCAATGATAGTGTTTCTCACAAACTACGCTTCTATGATCCAAGCCTCGGCCTGTAGCAAGCGTGCACAGACAGGCCCACGAACCTTCCAGAAGTAAAAGTTTCACAGGGACGCACAAGCGCCAGGACCCAGCCTGCATGACCCAGGCCAGAGCACAGCACGCTCTTCTTGGTGTCCAAGCTCGGCTCTGGAGCGTGCCACGTACCACACTTTAGTGAGCAGATCACCTGGCGGAGGCCTCGATGCCAGAACTCGGAAGTCACAGTAGGAAACCCTGTTCTTCCGGGGCCGACAGCCATTTGCTTGCCTCCTCCTAAGTTTAAACAAAACTGAACGATCTCTTTACAGTGTGCCACCAACAGGTCCACTTCATGGCTTCCACAGCCATCATGGTTTAACTTACAAGAGGCAGTGACCTGTGACACTTCCACTTGACACCTCGTCATACTTGCTGCGTTCTGCCCGTCAGCCGGTGCCGTCCTGTCACACATCCGCCTGTGCACGTACCCACAACCCCTTTGCTCCTTCCCAAGGTGTCTTAAGAAGTGCGTCTTTCCCAACAGGACTGTCTTAAGAAGTGCGTCTTTTCCCAACAGGAACGTGATTCTTGTTCCTCCAGTGACTCCTCTCCGTGGCTCCCAACATGCTGCCGCCAGGGAGTGTATCCCGGAAGACCTGGGGAGCCTGCCTGTCCTGAGTGAAACCTGGATGACCCTTTTGTCCTCTGAGAAGACGGATGGCCTCTCCTCTCAGCTGTCTTGTCAGGTCGTGCAGAGGAGTCAATACCTTCACCTTGCTGTGGAAACTTCGTGATTTATCAGTCCATCTCCCTCCCGGGTTCGCGTGGCCCCAACAAGCTCAGCCAGCCGAGGTGCAGGGAGCAGACTTGGTCACAGGCGCTTGGAAAGCAACCAAAGCCCCCTCTGATGACAGACAAATGTGTCTTGTTAGCAACAGCCCAAAAGCGCTTGACTTGTACTAATAACAAAAAGGCCATGCTGGTCACCGTGGGTCTAAAGACGAAGCACCCTGTCACCAGCCTGGTTGGGAAATTAGCAAATAATGTTCTTTTCCTTGATAAATGGGTGACAGCTCCCTCTCACCAATCATTTTTAACATTTTGATGCATGCCTATGATCCCACTGGAGGGGCAGAAAAGTTTACTGGCCCTCAATGTTCACATGATGAATGGAACTCTCTAAATGTGCGATTTCTGTATGAGGTATAGTTCATTTTAAGCAATTCTAGTAAATGGGTGTCACTGATTAGGACAAATAGTCTACTTGTGCAATAGCACAAACGGTGTATCTCATTCTCCTGGCCTCCTCCGAGACAGGAAGGAGAAGGGACAGCAGAGACCCCGGGAGCCCTCCCGCAACCCTCTTTAAGGGGACACATTAGCGAACTGCACCCCCAGCACCCACTCAGCACATCGGCGCCTTACCGATGAGGCGAGGCTGTGCCACCGCGAAGGGAGGCCACGTGCTCCCTGACTTTGACATCCTGCCCAAGGGGCCCTGCGGACCCCCACCATGGACAGCGGTCCCCACTCCCAGGTGACAGGGCGGAGGCAGGGAGGCAGCCACCCACTCGACGTGAAAGTACGCACCCTCCACTGTCCATAATTAGACAAATGACGAAAAGCCTGAGTGGAATCAAGCTGAGAGGCAAGGTCCACGGAGTGAGTCGTGTGTTTCCCGGACAATGATTCCAGCCCTGGGCGGGCCTGGAGGTAGCCCGAGCTGACAGCGTAGTCCCAAGTCTCCAGGGAAAGAGCTTGTTGAAGCCAAGCACAGGGCCATACACCTGTAATCCCAGCATTCGGGGAGGCTGAGGCAGGACCATGGCAAATTCGAACCCAGTCTGAGTAATTTACAGACTTAAAGAGATCCCATCTTATCCTAAGAAATAAAAAGCACTGGGGATATAGCTCAGTAGGAAGGCCCTGGGTTCAATCCCCGAACTGAGGTCAGGGCAGAACTCGTACAAGCCGGCATACCCAGAGGGACCTGTGCTCTGGGGTGGCACTGTGACCAGTAGCTGGTACTCCCGGAAGCCACGGTCAGGACGCGTGAGTGGGACCTTCGACTGGTGTGGACCCACACTGCCCTGGACTCTAAGACCTGTCCCAAAAGTGTGTGTTTCTCTATGTCCGCATCTGTGGCCGAAAACGACCAACTGAAACAAACACTTAAGAAAGGCATTAGCATTTGGTTTAACAGAGTAAAAACAGAATGATTTGCGGTTGGCAAGTAGGAATCATTTGCTCCAAGAATACAGTGATTTGTGTGAGGCGCACTGGCCTGGGGGAGCTCACACCGGAGCTGGCTGTGGCTGGCGGGCGGTGCTGACTCGGTGTTGGCGGAACTGTAAATACACAGGAGAGGCCTTTCCAAACTCCACAACCATGTGGGCTTCTTGGGGGAGGTGAAGCCTGGGGGAGGGGTGGTCATGGAAACTTCCCGGGAGATCAGGGGGTGCAGGACAGCATTAAGACAGAGCCAGCAGCGCCTCAACATGCAGCCAGTTTAAAGGTATGATCTGACTTTTAAAGCAAAACATTAACGCTGCAACAGAAAAGGGCAAAACCTGTTAGCAATTACTTGCTAAGGAATGATGCTGCAAGCCTGCGATCAGAGGCACATCTTTGGCGGGGAAAAAAGTCAGTTTCCGTTCCCATCTAGTACGGCACCGCAGACCTGGGGCCGGTCCAGGTATCCACCGTCAAGCTCTCCTGGTGTCCACTCTGAGCATGTTCACTGCCGCCTGCCAGCATCTCATTGAGTAACTGGGCTCAGTCTGTCACAGGCGACACGTTGACTCTCGGTAATTTGTGATAATTTCTTTAATTGAGCAAAATAAATCTCGAAAATGAGGGTGGGTCAATCAAACACGCAGGGCAAGAGGTTAACAGTAAAGGCCCCCTTGCCGAGCTGGTCCTGGTGTCCTGTGAAGCTAAGCCACCACCAGTGCCTCCCTCCTTTTGTTTAACAGGAAAACACTGTGCCAAATGGACAAACAGTAACACACTCCTTTGTACCATAACGCTTCACACTTGAAAACATGTCTGTAAGAGTAGTTTTCGTGATAACATAATTTCAATTAGAAGCGTACAAATTCCAATCTGTCTTAATCAACTAACACTGTAATGCTTCTATTCTAATTAAAAAATAATTTCTTTTATTACTCTTAACAATTTGATGTGTTTCTACAGTGAAATTATGAATGCGGAACAGCTCTATCTGTGTATACTGTGTTTCTCAGGTAGGATATTCCAAAGCTATTTTAATTATTATTAAACAAGAAAATGGTATGCTATTAGACAAATATTAAAACAAGCACTGCACTCAGTTATTAATTTGCACTATTCACTTTTAAATGCAACAAATATCTCATTAATTTAATTTTAGGTGCCCACCAGTTTATATTGCGTTTTACAGTCTAGAAGGCAATTTACTATTAACTGGCAATTACATACACAGTGATTGTTAATTCTGCTCCTAAGTGCTAGCCGCTTGAAAATTGTTCTCTCTCTCTAATTTTTGACCTTCTTACAACAGGGGTGAGGCACACTGGGAATACAGAGAACTAGTATGGAAGCGCCGGACATGTCATTTGTGACTCCTTCTTTTAATTCACCGTG
This sequence comes from Thryonomys swinderianus, assembly GCA_004025085.1. Classification (NCBI taxonomy): domain Eukaryota; kingdom Metazoa; phylum Chordata; class Mammalia; order Rodentia; family Thryonomyidae; genus Thryonomys; species Thryonomys swinderianus. The sequence goes on along the minus strand of PVIC010001394.1, from coordinate 58,058 downwards.
CTAATCAACTGAACTGCCACAGCCTCCCAAGGTAATTGTGACTTGAGAGTAGCTGAAAGCAGCCAGCAAAGGGGCTGGATGGATGGGGCTTGGCCTGCCTTCCTCTTCCCTGGTGGGAGAGGCTGAATTTGCCCACTCTGGGTTGACTAATAGAGTCTGGTTCTGAAAAGTCTCCTGTTTCTCAGGTCACAGAGAACAGATCCTTGAGGCCCGCTGCAAGCCCCTCCCAGCTCTGGCAGGCAGTCGGTAGCCCCTCCCCCTGGGTAGCCCAGGTTCATTATCCCGCAGCCTGGCTGCCCCACGGCTGGCCTCACGCTGGGAAGGTAAAATGTGAGGGTGTCCAGGCAGCCTCCCGGGCCTGGGTCACTGATGGGAACCAGATGCCCAGGGGACGGCGCCCATGTCGTGACATCCACTGGGGCTGGCTCAGTTTTCAGCAGGGAGTGCAATTCCCGGTGATTACCTCATTGTCCCCATCAATTCGGGGGCAATGCAAATCAGACAGAAGCTTCCAGGTCAGACAGGGTCTGACCCCACTTTTCCTCTGCTCCCTCGGAGTGTACAGCCCCATATCCCTTACACAACGTTTGAAATGTATATTCTTGCTAACGATGGGGGTGGGGTAGGGTGAAATAAATTAACTCCCAGCTAGGAAAGGCTGGGCTGTTGCATGACTGCACAGAAGTGCCATGCGCCGGAGGATGTCAAAGGAGAAAACCCCTGAGTGCTGTGCAGTGGCACCCGGGCCCTGTGGCCCCCAAAGCCCAGTATCCCAAGAGTGGACATGATGGCCATGCAGAAATGGAAGGCAAGCTCTGGACATGCTGGCATGGCTAGAAAGAGCTCCCGTGGGGGTGGCGAAGGGCATCACAGACACCTGCAGACAAGGGCCTGCAGAAAGGCGCCTTTCTCCCCCACTGCCCAAGAAAGCTCTAAGTTGAGACCACAGCCACGTGATAACTTGCCAGGCTCACCTCTTCCCCTGCGTACCTGCATCTGTTTACAAGTGTTCAGCCCTGGGCTTTTCTCTCCGGCACTCAGAACAGAACGCGCAGCAAATGACAGCAAAGGAGGAAAGGCAGGGCCCTGAGCCTTCCTATCATATTTTTTCTCCACTCTAAAGAGCATACAGTAACAGGAAAGACCTGCTAAAGGTGTCTCTTAAAGAATCCAGCAAGGGGGGTGCTGGGGATGTAGCTCAGTGGTGCCATGCCTGCCTGGCATACACAAGTCCTGAGTTTGATCCCTGATACAGGAAGAAAAAGAAGAAGAAGAAGAAAAACCCACAGGGAGTGTAATCTAAGCACTGTCACAGTCTCGGACAAGTTGGAAAACAATCTGGGCAACTTAGTGAGACCCTGTCTCAAAATTTAAAACCAAAAAAGGAGAGTTGGGATGTAGCTCAGTGCAAAGTTCCTGGGTTCAATCCCTAGTACAAGGGAAAAAAAATCCAACAGTCTGCTATGAGAGAAAATGGTATACTCTTGAACAGGACAAAAGGACATGTCCTCACTGTGATGCCACCAGCCAAGCCAGGTCATCTGGGTGACACAAGAGCTCACACACAACACCTGTCCCCTGACAGGTGTTTGCTCTAGCACAGCACATGGTTCAGGAACAGTCATCAACATTCCACTTCTAAGGAGCTCACGACTTGGGCAGGTTTCCCACATACCCCAACAGAAGTTCAATCCCAGTAACTTTTTGCAGGAAATACTATTGACCGAGGGCCTGCCGTGTGTGTGAGTATATAAATTACCTCTGACCTCACTAGAACCCCGCCCCCCAGGCCAAGCAGAGAAGAAAGTGGGACTCAAAGGAGTTAGGAAACAGCCCCAGATCGCACGGTCACAGGAGCACAGGGCAGTCTGGCTGCACAACCTGGGTCTTTGCATGGCTCCTGCTGTGTATACAGCCTGAAGCTCATGGCCAGAGACTCAGATGGTGCCCACACCCACAGTGACTGTGGGAAAACAGGCAGCCTGGGCGCACAGATGTCACCACAGCTCACACCTGTAAATGGCCCCTTGGGAAAGGTGCCATGAGACCCTATCAAGCCCAAAACAGAATTCTAATTTCTCACTTCTCCCAGGGAATCAGTACCTACAACAGTGGTCCTTTCCTGCACAACAGAAACACTGAATGGTTGGGATAGCGATACTTCTCAGTTTATAGTGGGATTACGTCTTGATAATCCATTATAAATTACAAGTATTATTTATTCATTCATTCACTTTGAGGCAGAGTCTCACTGGGTAGCTCAGTTGGCCTCAAACTTGGAACCCTTCTGCCTCAGCCTCTTGAGTCCTGGGATTACAGGAATGTACCACTACACCCCTGAAGCTGCAGATATCTTAAGTCAAACATTAACACACCTAACCCACCAAATACAATAGCTTAACCTAAGCTACCTTTAGTGTGCTCAGAACACTTACATCTAACACAAAGCCTATTTTACAGCTGCACTGAATAGCTCATGTAATTTATTAAATATACTGAAAATGAAAAACAGAACAATGATATAAGTACACCACGGGAAAGCCAGAAGTAGGCAAGGAGTATGATATCCATCGGCTTCCTGCGACACCTGCTTGCCCTGGACTCCGCAGCAACTATGGGCTCCTGGCCCCGAGCCTGGGCCTGCACCGGTGTAGACTGTGTGCAGGCGCTGCACTGTCGGGGGACAGGCACCTCCAAGGACCGATCCAGGCACCACCCTGGTGATGCTGACCTCCTGGGGCCATTCACATTGTACCTGTCCTGCTCTGAGTGATCTTCCTGGACCAGCAGGGGGAAGGGAACCCAGCGTCCCCTGCACCACCCGCTTGCTGGGCAGAGAAGATGGCACCCCGCGGATGTCCCACCTCCAGAGCACTTCAGGTGGTGACAGAGCAGGAGTCACGTCTGATGCCCCCAGCCGAGGCTCCTGAGCAGGACCCCGCAGCTGCCCAGGACAGCGGGCCCGGCCACCCACCCACTGCACGAGCCCCTCGAGGCCACAGATATCCAAGAGGTCCTCAGCCCTTGCACCTTCACTGAGCTTTAGACCAGGGCACGTCCAAAACATTCCTCGAATCTTACAGCTAAGAGTAGAAACCCAAATGCAAACATGCCGAAGGTGAACTACGCCATATTTTGCAGGAGCAATTTCAAACAGATCGTGTTAATTAAGCACTTGTATGGGCAAAATATTGTACGAAACAATCCGAAGATGATGAGCGTGCGGAACTGTACATCACACCCTTTCTGCTGACCTGAGCTTGTCTTGGACTCAAGGAAGACGGGTCCCCTTTCAGAAGCACCGGTGCCCTATAGTGTTTAAGGCCACAGGTTGGAACCCAGCAACCTGGCTCACAGTGGAGGCCTCTGGCTTACTGGGTATGTGCATGTGACAGGCCACGATTTCTCCTCTCTGAGCCTCAGCTTATGCAGCTGCGTGGGAGCGATGACACAGAGCCAAGCTAGGGTGACGAGAGGCACAGCGCAGCCCCTGCGGGCAGCTTGGGCGCACGAGCAGCGGCACTGCTGAGGCTGGGGGTGCTGCCGTTTCTAACAACTAGCCCCACCACAACTCTGTCTTTTGGATGAGACCGCAGAGGCCCACACACGGGACAGAGGTACCCGCGCACACGGCTGCGGGGGCTGTATCCCTCCGCGGTGTCTAGAAACATGAAAACCGTGCACTCGGCAACCTCACCACAGCCCGGCAGAGCTCGCCCCCACCCCGCAGATCCTCGCACCTGCCTGTGTAGCCCTCAGATGTGCTCCTGAGCGTCTCCTGAGCTGTGCCTCTCCCGCCCTGCCTCCCCTACCCCACCCCACCCCACCCCACCCCACCCGTCTCGTAGAAGCCAGAGACACACACTCACCGGTGTAGACGAAGCGCCCGGGAGCGCCTTTGCAGAACTGCTTGGACTTGTATGAGAGGGTGACTTCAACAACTCCAGGGATGTGCCGCGGCGGGGTCTGCACTCGGATGGCGTGGGGAGTTATCAGCTACGGAAACCACACAGGAACAGGCGCTCAGCGGCGCTGGCCCTGAGAGGCGGACACTTGCCAGTTGGATATAATTACCAAAATGAGCACAAATTGGACCATCGTCTTGGAACGCTCCCTCCGAGCCGTCACCCAGAGACTCGGGGCCTACAGTTCTTTAAGAAAAATATCTGCAAATGATCCTGGGTTTTAGTTTGCAGGAAAGGCCACAGGGCATCATTCATATGAAAATTGCCACCATATGTCTCCTTAAACCTGCTTCTAGCAATTCTAGCACTAATTGTTCCAGGGGACTGGGGGCCCTCCTTGGCGGGTTTAAACCCAAGCGTTGTCAGGAGGGGGATCCACACCGACCCGCAGGAGCCCCGCCACAGGCAAGCCACCCACTGACGGGGACTCTGCTCTCGGTACCTCGCGTCCGGACGCCACTGACAGTTCAGCGGACGACTCAGAGAGCCCGCGACGGCTCCGCGCGCCCGGCGTGCAGACTCACCTCGCTCCACACCAACATGGTTCCGAACACAACTTGAAGGCCATCGAAGAAGTTGTCTCCGATTATGATGACGGTGGCTCCCCCCGTGGTCCAGCCTTCACTGGGACTGATGGCCTTGATGCACGGAGTGGCTGCTCACACAAGACAGAGAACAGAGGACCTCAGAGCCCCGGCCCGCCGACGGCACGGGCCTTGCAGCGCGCAGGAGCCCTGCGGCGGCCCTGCGCGGAGGGTGTGTCCTTCCTCCACGGCGCACACAAAGGGCAATCGTAGATCAGCATGTTGATGTGTTTAAAGCAAACTATTAAATGTTTTATAAAGCAAAGGCCAAGGCACGGAATACTAGTGAGCAAGAAAAAAAAATGGCTTGATATAGCAAATTACGTGTCAGGGCAAATATGACTATTACAAATGATTAAGCATCGCATGCATGTGGCATGTCGATTTATCTGCTCTGCTGTACAGATCTAAGCAGAGTCAATCAAAAGGTTGTTGAAGGAGATGGAAGAGCAAATGCCTTGCATTTCGATCCCTCATAAGCAGCTAATTGGGTTGGGTTTTTTCATCTGCGAACTTTGCCTTTTGGTTCAAAACTTCATTTTCCTCTGTCACTCCACAATTACTACTTTTCACTTTTCATCAGGAAAAAAAAAATCAAAAGCGCTATATTAATACTTTTGTCAAAGGTACACATTTTACATGTAATATTGTTTGTCGACAGGAATCCCCGAGCCGCTGGCCTGACCTCTCTTTGTCTCGGGAGCCCTCGCATTTGCATGAGTTATTACAATGGCGCTGCAGAGCGGCCCTGCTGGGGGCAGGGCACGCACAGCAGGAGGAGGGTGCTGGAGGAGAAGGCTAAGAGGCAGCTCAGCTTGGAGATCCAGAGACAGAGAAGCAGGCGGGAAGCCCAGCATGCCCACAGTAGACTTAAGCAGGATGCCCAGGCAGCTGAGGGCTGCAGGCCTCATGGAGACCAGCTTTGTTCTGGGCTTTGATCAGCCCTTCCTATACATGGTGCCGCTGGACCTTTTGAACTGCCTGTGGTGGCCTTTGCACGCAGACCCTC
>PVIC010001394.1:40000-50000 GCA_004025085.1 Thryonomys swinderianus | reverse complement strand
ATTAGATGATTGGATAATGAGGCGTTAGCTGGGAGAGGCTGCACAGGAGCACGGATCCATGGTTTATGGGGTGCCTTTTCCTTGAAGAATGTGGGACCAATTCAAAGTTGACACCTCACCCTACGACAGGTACTACTAACTGGGCACAAGGTGGTAAATAGGTTCTTGGAACGAAATGGCCAGATCTTAAAATGAACTTCCCAAGTGTCAACTCTTTCAGGAAATGATAGAAGATAGAGAAAGAACCCTGTCACTTTTTCGCAGGGCCCTCAAGAACTAGCCATTAATTGCAATAAAATAAAATAACCCCAGTTTTTATGAGGAACACCCTTTTGTGAGGACCTAGTCACCTACTTGCATTTTAAAATCATCAGCTACTTTCAAGTATGGGAGGGACATGGTGTTGCAATCACTGACCAGAAAGTGACTTGGTTTAAGTATTGATAAAATGCTGAGAAACAAACACTAAAAAAAAAAGAAAAGAAAAAAAAATCCTGAACGAGATTGCTTCCACAAATAGCTTTTGATTAGTTGGGTTTTATCTCCAAGGTACCCACTAGTGGCCTTTATTTTTCTAAATGCTACATTTTCTGCTTACAGTCAAATGCTTTTTCATGCTACTTACAAAAATAAATACTTGTACTTTGCTCAGATCATAATAGCTCATTAGAGGAGGCTGATTCTGGACTCAGACTACAACCTAACACCAGAGGGCTGGGGAGGCAGCCTCAAACCTATCATGTTGCGAGTGCTGGCTCTCTAGGGAAGTGAACAACTGAGGACCGGGATTCAACCTTCTTAATTGTGAGCCTCATTAGTGATGGTTGCTAAGCAAAACACACACCTACCTTCAGTGCATAGGAAGGAGATAAACAATACGTCACAGACTCTAATGACTCTGGTGCTCAAGGCGACCTTTAATTATTATATTTTTGTTCTCTTATACCTTAGTCATTAATGTAGAAAAACAAATTAGTTTATTTTTGTGGACCACAGCAGATTCACAAATTGTCTCGCAGTTTTTATGTCTGAATCGTATTCTCATTCTGATCATCTGCCCGGGCTTCATTCATTTCCCTGCATTTGCATTTGGCTGCCTCATGTGTGGCTCTTGAATTTGCCACCTCAGGATAAAGGATTTGTCTTAAGACTTTCGTTTTATGGGCTCTTTGATTAAAGAATTTCATCAAGCTGGTGTGTTTACAATTCACTTTTTTAAAAAGTTGCTTCCTCTGCTCAGAATTTCATGATTATCTTGAGAACCTCGAAAAGGGAAACAGATCTGAATTTACCGGGGCAGGTAAATTATAGGTATTGCACCTAAGAGGGAACCTGAGGGGTGGCTGAGGGGCTTGACGTTAGGCCCATCACATCGGAGAATTTCTGCATTTTGACTCAGTGTCCAAGTGTCTCCCTACCTACCACTCTTACGGAAATTCTTTTAGCAAGAAAAGAAGTCAATTACTTGAAGTCATCTGACAAAATATGTTATGCTATTTTTCTTTCTTCCTCCCTCCACCCTGTGCCCAATACATAGACACACATATGTGCACACACGCCCCATCCGCCCGGGGAGTGTGAGGACGTAAAATGGTCCTCACGGTTGCTCCTGAGCCGCCTGAATAGGATGTAACCACCCACTGAAGCATGCACAAGGCTTTGGGGGATGAGTTTCTGGATGGGAGCGTCCGACAAGCCAAAACAAAACAAAACAAATTAAAACTGCAATAAAAGCTGTAACCAAAAGAAAGCTTAGAAAGAAACTAGTAATATGAGACTCATGGCAGGTGAGGTGAACAAGAAGGCCGGCTTAGCCAATAACGGGAGAGGGGGAGAGGGCATCAGCAAGGCAGTCCTCTCCCCACCAGGGAAAGCCCTTGCCCCGTCCTGCTGGGAGGCCTGATGAGAACAACTCCATGGGAATCGACATAAAGGATGGTGCAAAGGAAAAAAAAAGCATTGCAAAGAAAAAAAAATACATGTAACATGTGCCTACCATTTTCCAGATAAGAAGGGGCCGTACCTTCTGACGGGTCTAGGCGGCGGGCCCGCCTCCCGTGTTTGGAATTGTTGTGCACAAACATATTGTCGGACACAGCCAGCACGTGGCCATCCACGTTGACTGTTGTCGATACAACAACCTGCAAAGACAAAGTGGATATGAAAATGGAGTTGGCAGCGAAAAGCACCGAACCCGTTAGGCAGAATAAAAGCCAAAAGCCAGCTCAAGGGCTGCAGAGCACACGCAAACTTCACTGCTCTGGAAACGCTCCACTGATTGATGTGCGTTCACAGCTTTTTTGGCTAATGGGGGTGGTTTGTTTTGTTTTGTTTTGACTCAAGATTGCTTCTTTTAAAAAACCTGTTCCACTAATTAAGGTTTAATCTCTTATTATGCTAACAAGTGAATTCAATTCAGAGAAATATTCTTCTAGCCATTAGTTTCAGAAACACCCCTCTAGCCACTCATTTTAAAGCTGTTGTTTTGATTGATCTGTTCCCATATTGATGGGATAGTTTATCTAATTTAAATTAGTTCACTCAAGAGTAGCCTCCCTTGAAGAGTTGCGAGGATTCAGAGTTGCCAGAAAGGGCTTCATAAACCTGGACCATTGCTCTTACTCATATTGTATCAGCAAATGATCCTTGGGTCAATTTTATAATTATATCTAATGTCTGGTAATGAACTTTTTGCATCTGAAAAGATGGAGTTACATTTGAATAGTGAAAGTGCTTTCAATCCACTGGGCAAGATGGCAAAGGCCCTGTACCAAAGCAAGTCCTTTCTGTTGGGAGTATGTGGCCCCTGGTCGTAAGTCCAGACTCAAGGGTGGCCAGAAGAGAGACTCTCAGCTGTCTCATGGGAGAGCACGAAAAAGCACCCACACCCAGCGACCAGCTTGCTGGTGCAATATACACCCGTTTCCTCTGGTGGACTTGTAACGAGCATTCCAGAAATGGTGCCCTTCGATGGACCCAGGAAACAGCATAGTACAACCTTGCCTTAACTTCTTTGAGAGAGGTAGGTCTGTCTGTGTGGCATATTACTTCCCCTGAATAGCTAAAAACTGAGTCCACGTTTAACCTAGGGCTTGCAGCAGGCTTCCTGGGGCTTGAGCCTGGATTTGGCAGAAAGAAGTCTGGCTCGCTGTCACAGGAGGGGTGGGCTTGGCAGGTCTTGGGGGTCACAACCCCTAGAGAGCTGTATAGTGCGTGGTGGTGAGTGGGGAGTGCCAGCAAGGGCTGGGAAAAGCCAAGCCTACAGCAGTGCCTAGTAAATAATACCTATTAGTGTTGGCTCACCACATGCAATGAATGCATTGTACCAAAGATGTTATAATAGGGGCCACTGAGCAGAGGGCTCTCCAGGGGTTTTGGGGAGCTTTCCAAACTTTCTGCAGACTTATTTTGAGTAGTACTGAATTAAACCCAGGGCCTCATGGATGTTAGGCAAGCCCTCTACCATTAAACTCCACCCCTAGCCTTTGCCCAAGGCTGTCCTTAAACTTGATATCCTCCTGCCTCAGCCTCCCGGGTAGCTGGGATTACATGTGCTCAATACCACACCTGGGTGCAGAACTTTCTCAAATAAAAACTGCTATAAGGAAATGAGAACGCCTGTTAAATAAAACTAATTTTGAAGTTAATGGAAATTAAAGTCACACAAATAAATATTTTAAAATTTTAAAGAGAAACCAAAGCTACACAGTCATTGTAAACACACACACACACACACACACACACACACGTTAAGAGTAATTTTTTTTAAATTATAGGCTCCATGGTTGGGGCTGAGTATCCACTGTATTCCCCCAAGCTTCCTAGGGGCCACCATGCTTGACATGGACCCCCTTGGATGGCCAGGATTGCAGAGGTCCAGACAATACCAGGCTGTGTGACCCTCAGAATCCTATGTGGCTACTGCAACTGGCTCAGGTCTCAGATCTCAGGACCCTCTTCTAACCACTACACCCTGGCATCATCCACTAGAGTCCTGGCAGGCGGTAGCCCAGTGCCACCATGGTGCCACTCACACTTGGCAGGCTCTGCCTAGCAGAGTCAGGGACTCTCCTTGTTCATCCAGGTCCCCTCCTGAGCCCTACCTGTAGGCCCCACCCTGGGCACTAATGGAACTCCATGAACATCACCTGGGCATGATACAGTACCTGACTGATACTGGGACACAGACTTGACCTTTCTTAAGTTCCTAGGCTATGATATGTTAAAGAAACTAGAAACAATAAAAATAAAAAGGATACTGACTTAGAACCCATCTATATATAGGTCAGTCGCAGGGGAACAGTGTTGTTCCTAAGAGGAAGCAGACACAGTTTGCTTCTGCCTGGGCCAGCCTGCAGTGCAGCCACAGGAAGGTGCCAAGTTTGTGCAACCAGTGAAAACATCACCTAAGTCCTAACACAGTCATAAAGCCAGTTAAACCTCCTGAGAGACAGGGAGATTAGCTAGAGACCAGAGGAGGTCCTTCTGCTACACAGTCAACCATGAGATCACTGTGACTGACACTGTACTCAGTCACTGGCAAAACAAAGAGGACACGGCCACTCAACTCACGGTGACCTCCACTGTGTTTAAATAGATCAATATCACCTGTGCTCCATGAAGCCTTGGGCATGAAAAATGGAAGGAAGCCCAGTAGTTTGCAAGAAACACTTACCAGCTCACTGTGAGTAAGCCCAAGGGGCCTACCTGACTCCCCTGACTGGCTAGGCAAACATGGAGAGGGGTGTCATATACTTCCCTAAATGACTGAACCATACGTGAAATTCCTAGAAATGTTCTGAGCATTTTTTTTTTAAACAGGGTCTCGCTTTGTAATTCAGGCTGGCCCTGAGCTCACTATGTAGCCCAGGAAAGCCTCAAACTCAGCAATCCTCCTGCCTCTGCCTCCCGAGGGGCTGGGATTACAGGCATAAGCCACTATGCCTGGCACTTGTAGTATGTAGTACAGATTGCCAGCAGGCGTGAGTCACCACACCCAGTATTGTTGTATGTGGTTACTGGAGATTGAACCAGGGACTTTGTGCTTGCTAAGCAGGTGCTCGAATCACTGAGCTAAATCTCCAGCCCTATTTTGAGCTTTTATGGAAAAACACTCCAAGTAAGAATCACCCAGTAAACTCATTCCATCTAACACCCATTAGCTGTTCAGTTTTTTCTGGCTGGTGGATACCAGTGGCCATTCTGTTTCCTGGCCCAGAATGTTTTTACAGTACAATCAGCATAGTAATTCATCATGGGTGCAAGGTATCTTTGCTCTAATGTAGCCTTCTGATCATTCAAAACTGCGAGAAAAATAACACTTTTATAACCCAACTAGCAACCTGTTCCCCTTACTCCTGAATACAAAATCCTCCAAGGTAATCAGGGAGTGTGTTAATAGTGAGGCATGTTATTGAGTAAATCAGAGCACAGTGAAGAACAGGAAGGGGAAAAGAAGCTAAAAAAAAGTATCCTATCATCTGCAGAGGACTGTCCTGAGTAGGTGCAGACACCTTTATAAGGGAAGGAAGATCCAGGACCCTGAGTATACCTGAAAGGTTGCAGTAAATTTTTCCCGTCACTCCAAATCAATCACCCATCCATCAATCCCTTAAAGAGCTTATGGACATCCATATTTCCACACATGATTTCAAATTGTTGTGAGCCATGCCTGAACTCAGTGAATCCAGCATCCTGAAGATACCAGGTCATTTTAAAAGCCTTCTTTTTTATCCAGTGAGTTAAGTCCAGTGTGGCACTAGCCCTTGGAGAATCACAGGTGGTTTTCTGAGCAACTGCAAAATCAAATCCCGCACAGGCAGTCGGGGCAGCGTTGTGCGCGATTGAGCTGCGTACCTGGAACCGCCGCATATCCCGAGGGTTGCCTGCATTCTTCAGACAGTTTTGATTGCACTTGAGGAAAAACTTTAGGAAGAATCTACAAACACACAAAGCAAATAGTTAGGGTTATCAGATAAGCGATACAAACTTTTCGAAAACTACATGGGAAAAGTGAAGACTACTGCGTATTTGTGGCCGGTCTGAGAGAAAGCATGGGACAAGTCAGTGGCCAAGGGCCCCATCTAACCATGGGTGAGAAGTATTTCTTAAGCAGGAGCCTAGCAACTTGTATTCATCTGATGCCACAGATTTCCAAGCTTTCTAATAACAACTGTGACTTCTTGATTGGTCACTTCATGTCTGGATTTTTGCACAATTGACTATTAATCACTGGGGAAACATTCACCCTAGACAGGGCTGCCAACTTCAGCCAATGAAGATGCAGGATGCCTGGGTAAATTTGAATTTGAATGTAGGTGTATCCCGAAGTATTCCTACACTTAAAACATTGTGTATCTGAAATTAAAATTTCACTAGTTATGCTCCTTTTTAGCAATTCCAACCCCAGTAGACACCACTATCTAAGTAAACACCCTTTTAAAAATGAGCCGGGCGTGGTGGCTCATGCCTGTAATCCCAGCACTCAGGAGGCAGAGGCAGGAGGGTTACTGAGTTCAAGGCTTGCCTGGGCTACATAGTGAGCTCAGGGCCAGCCTGAACTACAAAGCGAGACCCTGTCTCAAAAAAAAAAAAAAATAGATTTTAAAAGTTACAGTATTTTGGTGGGATTGCAGACCTGTGCAACCACTGTGGAGATATGTGTGGAGATTTCTCAGAAAACTAGGACTAGGGGTCCCATTTGACCCTGCCATCCCCCTGCTAGAAATATACCCAAAAGAACTTAGAAAATCACATTGGAAAGACAGATGTACACCCTTGTTCATAGCAGCTCAGTTCGTGATAGCTCAGTCTTGGAAACAACCCAAATGCCCATCAACTGGAGACTGGATAAAGAAGATGTGAGATGTGGTTTTTTTATAAAATGGAGTACTATTCTGCCATAAAGAATGACAAGATTGATTCATTTATGTGCAAATGGATGCACCTGGAGGACACGCTAAGGAGTGAAATCAATAGAGCACAGATAGGCAAATACTGGATCTTCTCGTTGATATGAGCACCGATAGATCCAAATGAGCTCTAGTAGTATGACAATCATTTTAGAATGGGAAATTTCCAAAGGAAATTTGGTGTGGGGATGTAATGAGGGGAAGGAATAAATATGATTCTGAAAGAAAATAAAAGAACGTGTGTATAGGGGGTGGGGAGGTGTGGGTGGGGATATGGGTAAAAATGAGAATTGACTGTGTCATATATTGGTACAAATTCCCCAATGTTATGTGTGATTGTGAGATGTATGCAAATTATACCAATAAAGAATGCAATAAAAAAAAGTTACAGTAGATATAACTCAGGAAAAATTTTAGAGGTATGATAATTTCTGTAAATGGTCTCTATGTTTTCAAAGGCATAGCTGACAGTTCTTAGAATGCCTTTTTTTTTTTTTTTTGGCAGTACCAGGGATCAAACTGGGGCCCTTATGCATCCAAGGTTGGTGTGGTACCACTTGAACTAAATCCCCATACCTAGCTGACAATTCTTGGTGTGGTCAGGAAAACTGCTAATCAAAGACTTGAGAACCGCAGGCACCTTCCCAGTGGGAGTGGCCAGGCCAGACTCAGGAGCCTGTGCCATCTCCTGCCTTGCCCTTGTGTTGTGGCAGGGAGACTGGCAGGGTGTTGAGACACTATGCCGAAAATGCCATCATGCTTTGCTACCTGGTCCCATGTGTTTGGTGACAAATGCAAACACACTGGCCAGGCAGCCTGGCTGTGATACCACCCCCAGGGAAGACAGGGGGTCTGGTCCCCATAGGACTTCTGTATCTACTCCGGAAGGCCACACCCACCATGAGCCAAAGTCCACTCTCTGTTACCATCTATCCTCCTTGGTTGTCTAAACACTGAGCAAGTTTATGGACAAAACTGCTTTCTCCCAAAATATCATCCGTCCTACTTGATGCTGATGAATGTTTTATGACGTTTCACATGATTTCCTTGAATTCAGTCCTCCATGTTCAGTGTTCCTCACTGGCCATTACAATATCAGAAAACTGGACTCCATAGACTAAGACTCTATTCTCTGACAGCACTGCCAAAATATCTGGGAAACCCCTTGGCCACGGCAAAAGAAAATCCGACTGACGGAAGACAGGATGGTGACTATTTAATTAAATTTCCTTACATACCACACGGCCTCCCTATTTTAAGCCAGAATTTACATCTTTTATTAACTCACCTCACCTATACACTTAGCTCACAATGCCTCTTAACACCATCTGCCATCAGCTACAGCAAGTCACTTGATATTCCACCCACCAATTTTTCCTAACAACCAGTGTGCAATTAAACTCCACACGTTCTGCGGCGAGGTAAATTAGGCGCACCTGCGGCCACACTGCATTTGAACTGCATCAGAAAGGGCCTAACAAGGTGAGGGCGCCACAAAGTTATCGTCCTGTCAGGCAATTAGGTTTTCACTTGGGGGACAGCCACATGGTGCAGTTATGCCCCACATTACCACCCGGCTCATCTTCTGAGCGAGGCACCAGCCCGAGAAGCTGCTCATCTGCAAAGGTAGCTGCGTGGGGCCGATGGTGGGAGGTTTTTGTGAAATGAAAGATTCTTCCCCCCCCCATCCAGAGGAGACTGCTTTAAATTCCTTTATGTCTTTTTAGCCAACGCATGCTTTTACTGCCAAGAGAAAAGAGTAGGTTCTGAAGATACAGACTGTCCTTGCAATGGTCCCCGCACCACCAGGAGGAGTTGCACTTGGCATTCTGGGGCCTCGACTATAGTCCTCTCCGAGATCAGCAGAACAAAGTTGGCTGCTGGAGTCTGGAAGCGAACTGAGCATCCTGAAGCCGGGGCAGATGCAGACCCCCAGATACACGTTCGTTTTCCTTGTGTCCCCACCCCCAATTTGGATGTGGCAGTGGCAGTTTGTGTTTCTATCCGAAGTGTCTAAAGGCAGAAGTACTTGAGAAAGATGTGACGTGAACACCCTGGAGAGCGGGAGCCTTTTTAAGTACTCAGGTCCCAGTGACACAAATAAAGCAAAGCGTAGCGTTCAGCTGACTTCTCGCCAGGGTGCTGAGATCTCTTCAAGGACAGAGAGGAGCCTCCACGGAGGGGCAGGAGGCTCGGCGCTGCCTTCTATCACCTCCTTTTGGTTCTGTTTAAGTGAAGGATTCAATTAAGGCTTCACAGGTGGGAGGCACAGCAGAGCCGCTGAGTGGCTGCTGACACCGTGCACAATTATGTAGGGAGCAAACTCGCGCTTTCCACTAGGAAGTGCTCGGGAGACACACTGTTGCACTGTTTGGGGACAGGGTGAGAAAATTGAATGCCCGGCCTGTGAAGTCAAATGGTAATTCTCATCCTTTACTCAATTACCCTTTAATTGGCTTTTTCCTAAGAAATATCTGACAACCACTTTACATATCTCACTTCCAGAGTCTGGTACACAAAGGATTTAATACTCTTGTTATGAAGGGAAAAATCCTTCCTATGTCAGAAAATCTTTGGCTTTAGCACCAATAAACTCTTTATTACTGCTAAACATGGATTTGCTGCTCGATCGCAAAGAGGCGATAAAAATTCTAACCTGTCATTAGTACATTATGCTTAATTGTGTACAGTGTGTTTCCCCTTGCATCTGCTGGCCCGACATCAAAATGACCATTATGTGCACTAATTCCCTGACCCCGTCTTTATTTCCCTAAAGAGTCATCATCTTTCACAGTAGGTACCAGAGTAAATCAAGCTTGAAATATGGGCTTTATTTACTTGTTTCTCCCAGGCAGAGGGGAAGACAGCAGCTAAAGACAAACTGCTCCACAGTAGTCAGTCCTCGGTAATACTCTCCTCGGAAACATCTCACGAAATCCTGGAAAGTTCTCAGGAGCAATTAGCAGGGAGGAGCGTGTGATCTTATCACTCTGGAAACAGGGTTTCCTCTTCTGCCTCGTGCAGGGATTAAGAACGATCACGTGTTGGGAAGGCTGGTCTCAGAAGGTTCCCTCTTTCGAATCCTGTAA
>PVIC010001394.1:30000-32500 GCA_004025085.1 Thryonomys swinderianus | reverse complement strand
GGCAAGATGGAGTTGCAGGCAGGAGAGTGTGGTCTCACGCCTGCCCACTAGAGGGCTCCTTTATTGGGGAGCAGGCAGATGCCACAGTGGACGCCCTTGGGTCAGGACACAGCTCAGCCTGCAGCAGACCTGGGACAATCCTCTCTTGGGAGCTGGCCCCACTACCAAGCCCAGCTTCCGTGTCAGGGGGTTCTGTCCACCACCATCCCGAGACCTCTGCAGCCTTCTTCTTTTCCCCAATAGCCTGATACCACTCAAAATTTTCCTGTGTATGTTTGAAAAGTGAAGATGCTGGTGAATATTTTGTTCACTTTTTAATGACTAGATATCCTCCCCTCTAATTCAGGCAGATGTTGAAAGAGTTAAGCAAAGTAACTAAGATGAATAATCGATGGGGGGGAGTAGGCCTTATTCCCTAACTTCAGCCACAGCCATGTCACACTGGGAGGCAAGCTGTACAGGCTCAGGAATGTAAAGAGCTGCTCTGCCCACGTTCCCTGGGCCACCGCTCAGTGACTATTCCCGCACTGTCCTGAAATCAAAGGGAAAAGCAGCAAAATCCACTGAAGTGCCCTTCTTTTTCTTTCAGTCACAAAGAGTCTTGACCTCCCTGGGAGTCAAAAGCCCCACTAATTGCTCATGTAACAGAGAAAACAGCACAGGGCACACTTGCATGCCCGAGTCCTTACCCCGACACTGAGACACAGCTGCGGGTCAGGCAGACAACCAATCGAGGAGGGCTCTGGGAACTCAGATAATGAAAATTTTTTCATGTATAAAATCCTTAATCAAAATGCTAGTGGTGTCATCTTGTAGTGCAGACACTGCAACTTAAAATTAATATACGACAGAACCTTTAACATCCCCTGGCTGTATGGTACACGTGCTGTGGAACTGCAGCCTGAGTAGCCCAACCCTGGGCCAGGAGCCGGCTCCGTGCTGCCCCCAGAACCTCACTGTGCCAGGACCCTGGTGCAGAGGGGCTCCAGAATTCCAGGACAGATCAGCGAGATACTGTGCCCGGGAACAGCGTAACGCTGTGGGGCATGGCAGGCTCAACAAGCAGCCACAACCTAATTTTGAGCTCGGCCTTAAGCCACCTTCAACCAATTAGTTTAACTCCATCAGTGAGTATCTAAAGAATATTTTGATCATTTGGAATAGACTATTTACCATTTGATAGGATACATTTCTTTGCCTCTGGGATGCCCCACAGATGCTAAGCAACTTCCCCTAACAATATTTAAATTGCTTACAAAGCCTCTCTAAATATTTGCCATGTATTTAGCATGCCTAAGATTTGCCTGTTATCCCAAAGTCTTTTTGTTGTAAATTGCAATTTTACAACTTCATGCTCATGATGTATTTTGACAAAGCTCTGCTGACACCCTCTATTGGCCTCCAAAGGCAGAATAGCTGATACTCCACGAGCCACCAGAGGACTCTCAATTTGTTGTGAGACCGCCGCTACTTTGCCATCCTCAATCTGCATGGAGAAAGATTAAACATTCAATTTGTTACTTGATAGGCCACAAGGTTCGCCACTTACCATACAAATGGAAAACATTACTGTCATTCCTCAACTTGCTTGCCTGAGTATTTTATTATTTGTAATATTTACTTCAGGGAAATTATGATTCATGTCATATTTATCTTCATGAAAAATGAGCATCTAAATGGAAATCACCTTTTGAATGTACCAGGATATAGTGTAATACTAATATGCTTCATGAACTATAAAATTTAGTCACAGTATATGGATATATTATAGCATGACTTTAATACTCTCCCATCAAGCAAATTTTCTCTGTGTTAAGCTGATACTCGGAGCCCTGATTCCAGTTTGATAATCATTACACCTACATGATGGTACAAGTCACTACTTGTAGATTTATGTCCCCCCTCAGCTCTTTTGCATTAATCTGCCCCTGAATAAGCTATTCGCACTTCCTCCAGTGCATGCAGGAAATTGGAATAAGGTGCAAATTTGTAGGCCTTAAATCTGAACAAGCACAGACAGATATTTTTCACCTGATACCATTCATTTGTTTCAAGTAAATACAAAAGGCATTTTTTATTCTTTGTCTTTGTCCTAACACCGTTCTTCTCCAAAACGACTGTTGTGTTTTTCCCTCCATACTGACACGCATTTTTGCAGGAGACAGAGTTAAGTGGACCATCTGCAATGAGCTCCGAATCAGGCTCTCGTGACATCTGTGCAGATCCTGGGTCCCCACCAGGCCATGCAGTCCTTACAGATCTGTGGCCAGGTCGCCTGCCACCCAAGGACAGGGTGCCTCAGGTCACAGCCACAGCAGAACTCCGAGGCCCACAGCCCACTTTTGAGAAGCTTTTTGCATGATTGAAAAGCATAAAACTTCAGGGGCCTCAAACCTCGGAGGCCCTGGTCAGGCCTTGATTCATTACAGAGGTGCTCTGGAGATACCTAAAAATGACACGAAGAGCTTGGCGTCGGTTCCCCCCCACTTATCCCAGAAAT
>PVIC010001394.1:0-22500 GCA_004025085.1 Thryonomys swinderianus | reverse complement strand
ATAAAGCTCTCCGCATGTGCAGTGTGAAGGAGGCAACAGCCTGCGAGGGAAAGCCGGGAGGGAAAGTATGGATTTCCCAGGTGCTCTTTGAGGTAGCCAGTCCGCAGCTCGAGGGGGCCAAGAGCCGGGGTGAAGAGAATCCTGCTCTCGGGTGGGGACACTGGGCCACTGGGGCAGGGCTGGAAGCCATGGGCCTCGGCACTGCGTGTAGAAGGACGTCAGGAAAGTCAGGGCGATAAGTTCCGGGCAGGAATCCAGGCTCCATGCTTCTGCGCTCTTCAATGATCGTCATGTTATTTCTCTCTCTTCTTTTGATTGATGTTTTAGTCTGAGCTGTCATTAGTTAAATTAATTTTCTCTCAAAGAGAGTGGAATAAGGTCCACAAAGGCAAATCTTGTGAGACTGTAAAAATAGACCATAATTTGGAGGAAATTCAGATGTGTTCCCAGCTCTTGTCATCACAGCAGAAGAACACTTTAATTTGATATGAATTCCTCAAGAGAAACTTTAAATTAACTTAGATTTAGCTGTGTTTGAGGGATAGCAATTCAAAGCAACAAAATAAAATACTATTTGCTGACTCCAGTGTTTCTATGTTCATGCTTCTATATGTTCTTTTTTATTTTCTGCTCAGGCTAAATAAATGCCAATATTCACCTTGAAAGAGTCATCATAAAGTAACTCCCTTGGGATATAAAAATATACTTCTCTCATCTTCCATCCAAACAGTGTCAGATGAAGTTAAAAGACCTGGTAAATGTGCTAAAATCTGCTTATGTGAATTATTTTTTTTTTTTCCGGGATAACTGAGCAGCCATCACCTAAGCTGTCAGGATACAAAGAGAAATACAGGCTGGTTTCTAACCTAAGCGTAGGGATGGACCTTGGGGAGTTGTGGGGGGCAGCTGGGAGAGGGGTGGGGAGAGGAGGAGAAAAAGACCAAAGCCACAGATTCTGCAAGGTTTAGCACTGGCAAGGGCCTTGGGGACATCTGGTCCAGCCCCCGGGGACAGTAAAGCCTGGCAAGAACCAGACCGAGAGGGGCCAAGAGCCAGCCCAGGGCCTCCGTGTCTTGCTTTCCTGATCTTCTGCCTGATACCAAAGGTACTCTGCTTTCTCACACCTGCAGGAAGTTTAGCCCAACCTCTTTCATTAGAAAACCCTTTTTCTTAAACAGCCAACTATACTCCTGTACAGTGGTCAGGTTTTGCCTTTACGAGCACTCCTGGGGTCACACTGTGGGGGTAATCCAAGCTGCCCTGTTGCCAATTGCTGCTGAGAGTCGGCTCACAAACTTCTTTGATCCACATAATTGGCTGGGCTTCTGGAAAGGGCTGCAGTGAAGGAGGACTGAGGCCACACCTGCGACCACGGCGGTTTAGGGTGACTGAGCTTGCTGAGGTCCCATGTCAACTTGCAGGACTTGGGACACTGGAAGCACACATCGCCCACACCCACGAGCGCCCACTTCAAGTACGTAGGAGCCAGTGAAATCCGGTATCAACAACTATTAGGACAAGTTGAAGGGCAGTTCTACGCATAATCCTTTTGGCATTGAGTCTGTTTGTGGCATGCCCTCCGATGAGAACTGTTCTCAAATGTAGTATACTCTTGACATCTGAGTAAGTGGGTCCTTCCAGGTCAGACAGTCAAGTACTTCTGCAGAGCCTCATCCAAACGACTGTGGCCCTCCTAGCTGGGAAGAAGCCAGAGGCTGCAAACACGGCTGACACTTTCATATGACTTACCACCACTCCGCCAATGTCATAATTATGACGCCTAAACTTACCCTGTTTATTTGCAGGCTGGAGGAATGCATGATTGTTTATTTTTATTACAAATATTGATGGTAACTCACAGGCATTTACTTCATTGCCATTTCAAGTGAAATTGCCCATCATAAAATATCTCTAGAATTCTGATCCTGATTAGCTTCCCGAGCTGGTCCAGGGTGCAATCCTACCATTTGTCTTAATTTTATTTTGCTCTCCCTAACTACACACACCACTTCAGGAATATCTGGAATTTTGTTTTAATTGTACAGCTTTCAACTCCACCACATTTCTCTTTGTGTTGAAAGCATCCTGGTGATTTATCCTCATTATTGTGTAAATAGGTTTCGGCAGTTCTCAGTAAATAAAACAAAGACTGACAGGAGGAGAAGAGGGAATTTGCTTTCCTACCAATTAGAGTAGCCTTAGGCAGTACTTTTAAGAGGAGATAAATCCTGCAAATCACTAAAATGATCCTGTCACATGCACCAAATATTAAAATCGCACAGCGGCGCCCTCGGTACAGTTTCCTCTGGTTTAATGAGTTGGGGTGGGCCTCCTTGCGAGGGCTGCAGCTCACAGTTGGGGACCCCTAACTGACAGCAGAGCTCACACCCAACCACAGCTTCCCCACCAGTGTGGCCAGATGGAAAATCACAAGGCAGTGGAATCTGCAGCTTTTCAGTTAACGAACATTCCCAAATTGTCTTCTTGCCTCCTACCTGTAATATCCTTCCCCATACGCATGCGGACCCCACTTCACATTAACAGAGGTGATACTTTTAATACCCACTAAGTTATTTCGAAGCAAAATCTGGATTCTGTGCCTTTTAAAGGAACAACCTGTTCAGTTCTTCACCTGGGCAAGTGCTAAGGAAAATTAAAATGAGTTTGCTTAACGGGGTTTGTGCTCAGCCTCCAACGATGGCGCACCTACTAAGCTGCCCCTACAGCCAGTTAGCTGGAGAAGCACAGGGGTTTTCAACACCTCTACACATTTCAGCCTTGGGCTGAAAAAGTCAACCGAGCGCTGAGGCAAGCAAACTCCTGGGTAAAGGGGAACACTTTGGTATTTCCGATTCATCATCTGCGAGGCTGGTGTGACTTGAGGAGCCATGGCGTTCCATAGCACGGGCTACCAAAGCACCATACACTGTGGGGAGTGACACCTGTGAGGCGTCACGTATGATACCGTTGTACCTGCTAACAGGATGTTTTCACAGAATCTAGAGCTGCGGGAAGCCCTGGAATGGACAGACCAACACACAGGCCCAGTGTGTGACTTTCCAGGAATGATCTATTGCTCTCTCTGCCAGTCAGGTCTTACCTAATGACAATGACACTAAGGTATGTCACTGTCATACCTAATGACAATGACACTAATGACAATGACACTAATAACTAAGTTGTTAATGACAATTAACAACTAGTAGCCCCTCTGTGAGATCTTTATTAACATGTAACTAACTGGACAATGACGACTCTCATCACCTGAAGCCCTGGGTCAGTAAGGTGCTACAACAGAACAAGACACACAGAATTTGTGAGCAGCAAGAACTTGTGCAGTAGGGCACCCAGGCAGAACAAGACAGAGATGCTCTGCATGGGCTTCTCCAGCCTGGACTTAGGCCTACTAACCTTCAACAAATGCCAGTCCACATCCAATAGACAGCAGCTCCTGCCATTCTCTACGGGAATTTAAGATTCGCAGGTGATTCTCCGTGAACTCACTACCGCTCTCTTTCAGGATTTGGACTAAAAGATGTGTACAACACACGACAAAGAATCAGGTCCATGGTTTCGCTGAGAGCCACAGAGGCAGTTCGTCCTTCTCTTGACATCTACATTCTCAGCTTCCTACTAAAGCTCCATTCCACAGGTTTGAGATGTGCTCATTTGCAAGTGCTAGTTTTGTAGGTCAACAACAATCAGGTATTGGCAGTCTCAAGGGACTTGGCCTAACATTCTCTGAAAAGATGCCAACGATGCCAACTGACCGTGAGGTCAGTTTCTAAAGTCATTATTATTTTCTAAACAATAAATGTTTGGAAGGGCCCTGGGCACTGAAATGCTTGACTGAGATTCCCTTCTGAGTGAATATACCGAACATCATACTTAACAGCTATAATGATCTTATTCCTTGAACTTGTTTAACTCATGGATCCATCTAGCATTCTAAGAGCATTCAGGGTCTGTGCTAAATTCTTCACATAAAGAGATTACAAATGTGGCATCCCTCCTTCAGAAAGTTCAGAGTGAACCTCAAAAACCAGGATCACACTATCAAGTGCTGAATCTCCTCTCTGTGAGGAAATATATTATAGAAATTCCAGTGCATTGTTTTTAAAATGTTGATTGGGGAGCATATGATTTCTGACAAGTATAGTTCACATCCTCAAAGGTGCTCTGAGAGGCAGTTGCTTGTTTCCATGGGAGCCTACAGGTAGCAGGAAGACCTCCAGGAGTACAATCTAGTAGGCCCTTACTTACAAGGCAGCATAGGAGAAACAATATCTTAAATGCTGGGCAAAGACTTTGAAATAGAGTTCAATCCTCAGGTTGAGAAAAAGAAACAGAAACAGCAAGATAACCAGCCATGAAATGCCCCTACTTCTTCACCTCTGCACCACGCACACACACACACACCACAAATCCTGGATATAATTCCCAACAGCTGCCACTCCCAGAAGAGAGAGTTACAGGGCTCCAGACTGCAATTTATAATTTCCTTAGTTAAGGGTAACACGTTTGTGGAAGGTATTCATGCAGTTTTCTTTTTTCTACTTCAGAATTCATGGCCTCCCACTTAGAATGCCCTCCCGTAACACATCTCTAGGGATACACAACCCTCATCTTCACAACCCCTGACCGCCGAGCCCCTAAAGTCCCTGCACTGCTGCAGACGACTCTGGAGTGACTTCCCCCTACTACTTCTCCTATATTATCATCATTGTTTTCCCTACCACCTGCCAAGCACACCAAGGCATACAAAGTTAAGGAAATGGAGATGGATGGGTGGGCCAATAAATGTAGATAAGTGTACATAGATAGAGCTGCATCATATTGATACATAGATACACATAAGGACATTTATTCTTTAGAGCAGCAACACTATTTTAACTACCTTAACTCCAACTAATAGATTTCCGATAAATATTTCTTGAGTGAATGAATGTAAAATTAGTTATTCCTAAAGGAATAGAAGTACTTCTTTAAATAACTCCTTATATTGCAAATAGAACTTTTCATTGCATAAGGAACCCATACAATTTTATAATAAATGAAATCCTGGAGGAAAGCCAAAGCCATCCATAAAATGGGGATGCCACTTTCACATATGTGAGGTAAACCGAGCACTGTTCTGCCTTCCAGGGGTGACTTCACTCCCTGTAATTACACAGCCTTTGGGTTAAAGCGACTCTAGACTCAAGACTCCACCCTCAGGTCTTCCTTGCCTTGCTTTTCTGTTGATCTGGGGCTGAAGATTTGAGGGAAAGTGTGGCCCTATCTCTTGGCCTTGAGGGCAACCAGAAGGCCCCTGTGGACCTCAAGCCCACTATCCAACATGGCAGCCACATGCCACAAGCCACATGCCACAGGTGGCACCAGAGAAATGAAAAGTGGCTGGCCCTGGTGGACTTGTGCTGTATCATCTAATACACGCCAAAACTTGGCACACAAGATAAAACTGAAAACATTGTAATAATTTTTGTATTAATTACACACCAAAGTGGTCATCCTTCGGCTACATGGAATTAAATAAAATTATTATTAAAATTGATTCCACTTGTTTCTTTCTGTTAGGAGCGTGGCTACTAAAAAGTTTAAAATGATGTCTCTGGCACATGTCTATCTGCATGTGTACCCTTTGCCCAATGGCCGGTCTTGGTCTGAAAAGCAATCAGTTCTTCCACAGCGCAAGCCTTGATCTGACCTCACATCTGCAGATGAAGAAGTGAGGACAGAACATCAGGACGGGCCCTCGCACGTCTGTAGAATGGCACCTCCCTCCACCCCACCCCCACCCCCGCTGCTGTCTCCCAGTGCGCCGTGCGGCTCAGTGGGATGAGGGTGTCGGTCTTTCCAGGAAGATGGCAGGAAGGGAGCAGCCACCAGCAGACTGGGAATGGGCCTCCTACATGGCAACCTCCCTCCCCAGCTGCCCCACTGCGCCGGACCCCCGAGACAATATTTGTTTCATTAATGCAACGCTCAGACACTCTAACACTGCTTCACATTCCAGAGTGATTCCAAAAGTGATTTCCACAATATGATTTACATACTAGCCGAGTATAAATTTAGAATAATTTGGCCTGAATGATCCTTACTAGAATAGATGGCCACAAGGAAAGAATGGTGAATAAAGAAGCCTTACTCAGAATCTAAGCAATTTGCTGGCAAACACAAGCAGCATTTCCCCAGATTATAATTTACACTGTATTAACTGTCAAGAGCGCTTTTGAGAAATATAGATAACAATTCAGATGCAATCGATAGGGAGTGACAGTTGATTTTAAAGCTTAATGCAAGACAAGAAAGAAATGACTGGGGCATCGGCTCTGGAAGAATAAATTTGTTTTGTATTTGATTTTTGTGTTAAATTTATTACTGCCAAGAAGAGCTCTCTTTCAATAATATTAAGAACAAGATTGTGAAATTGCAACATGTTCGTCTCCCACAGTTTTCACAGCATTTCCAATATAAAGTGATGCCCCTGCTCAGTACTATGTATAGATCTGATTAAACCGCCACGGATGCCTCTAAGTTGGAGTTTCCTCCCTGCACTGGCTCCCTCTTCCCACCTCTGGGCCCCCGGGGACACTGGGTGGGTGGGTCCTCTCCTGGGAGCTGCCACGCCCTCGGCCCCCATAGGAGGAGGGGTCCCCACGGGACAGGAGGACTGCAGTCGCCCTGACTCGGCCTTAACAAAGGCTCCATGCTTGACACCGCGCTCAGTTTACTGTTTCCAAGGGTTGAGTGAAAAGAAAAATTTGAAAAAATGTCAGGCCCAAGCTTGATGGTTTGATTGAAAGGGGTTGGAGGGAGGTGTATCCTTGTCTTAGTCACCAGCAGCTTTTTTCAATTCTGTCAACATGTCCACTGTCTATAATCTTAGGGTTTGATGTTCCTTCCCTGCAATACTACGAGAAACTTCCTTGACAAATACCAGGGAAAAAAAATTTCCCTTGTAGCCCAACTCTATTATATGTATTCTTTCCCTCCAGCTGGGCTTGCCTCTCGCAGCCTTATACTCTCAAAAACCCACCAGCGTGGCCAGAAATGAAATGATGAAAGTTGCCACAGTTCAAACTTATCCATACTTCTCACTTATGACATGATTGATTTTCCTTCAGCGTGCTCAAATACGGGATTGTCTTCTTTCTTTTTTCGCTGTGGAAACAGCTAATGTATACAGCCTTGGCCTGCCAGAGAAGGGGAAGCAGTTGACATGTAGAAGAACATCTGAAATGAATACGGATGAAATTTGAAAGTGCAATTTTCCATCTGTCAATCACCTTTCAAAGGGACCTGTTCACCACCAATCGGGAGACCCTCAGCAAGGGTGTCCCTCTTTGCCGCGCTCCGTGCAACCGGCCGGTTGGCCTCATTAATCAAGATATTAGCTGCGGATCAAAGTTTTGCACAGGTACACTGCACTGACCCAAAATGCTCCAGGGATATTTTATTATGTTTCTCTAGGTGCTATTGATAATTTATATTTTGAATGAAAACAAATGGTCTCCTCTCAGACAGAATTTGATTAGGTGACGACAAAATCCATTTCTCTCACTCTGATGATGGCACACAGTGCATCCCCTCCCTGAGCTGCCTCCTAAGAAAATGTGAGGTGCTCCTGCATTAATAATGGATGGTCACCCCAACCCTTTCTGGCCGCAACACCAAGATGCCTCGAAATACAGCCAATTAAGGTTTATTTAATTATTAAGGTTGAATAAATAACAGCGAAACATGTTAAAAATCTTTCAGTTCCAGTCAATCATAATAAAAAATTAATGAGACTGGATAGAGAGCCATAAAAACTGATAGACTGCGATCGTGAATTATAAATTGGTATTGATTTTTTTCCTTTGCAATAACACTCTCAGGTAATCGTACGTTGTCGCATGTAAAGTGCACTTTCCTGGTTGAGACTAATATTAAGTATCAAATATAGATGAGACGGAGGCATTTATGACACTTCAGATTTCACAAACAAAAAGCAAAAAATACAATTTGTGGAATAATAGCAGCGCTGAACAGAGAATCCTAGGGTGTTTATGGGAGCTGGCCGGGACCCCACTGAGCCGTGAATTCATAAGACACAGTTACCTTATTCTTCTCCTGCCATTTCTCCTCTGATATGTTACCTTGTTAGTATCACTAAGAAAAGCATAAATATTTTTTATTATTTGTGAGGCTCATCCTGTCTTGCTTAATAGACAGGCCACATGGAGTTAAAGCCATATTATATGACCTGGTGCAGAAGTGATCATTCAAAAACCCAAAGCACATATTTTATACCGCCTGGCTTTATTAATTCTAAGCCCCCAAGAAATAGCAGGAGGATTTTCCAGCTTTCTGTTTATTGAAGTAACATGGAAACAAATAAGACATTTCCCTAGGCTAGCTCAGATAAAGTGGACAATTACTATTGGCATTCCACATGTAAATATTTAACACTTCACAGCTAGTTTGCACCTAAATACCCATTAGATGTTGCTACAAGCCTGGACACCATTTCCCAGCAGAGCCACGAGGGCCGTCTTGGGCAATGGTTATTGGATTAGGGGGAACACAAATCTCCTTCTAAATAGCACTGGAAGGGGATTCAACCAGGGGGAGAGGGGATGCACCCGAACAGGCAGCCTCCTTGAGTGACACAAACCAACTTCGCCAAGAAAAGGTGGACAAAGCCAGCATTGGCTGGACCAGTGCCACTAGCTTGGCTAACTGATGAGTGATTGCTGCAGTTCGTTAGAGGTGCTGATCAGGTCTTCCTTCTTTGGGAAGAACACAGGAGATACTCCGGTCATGGACCAGCTAGAAGAACACACAGCGGCCTGTCTGCCTTCAGATCCCACCTCCTTCCCACGCTGCCTGGCCCAAGACCAGTGCCGAGACGCACAAGGCCGCCACCCTACCTAGACAGGACTGTGTCACTGCAGGCGGCACGCATGACCATCAGCCAGTTCTGCAGGTTCCAAAAACAATGCAATCGCCTCTCTGAAGGAACTTTTGCTTCTTCAAGTTAAACTAGAAGGATATTTTAATGTGCAAGATGTAGGCAGAATTAAAAACGTACACGTTATTTGCCTACTCTAATTCCAACACAGATGGTGAAGGTTTTCTCTGTAAAGGAAAAGTCACTCTGCCCCTTTTCTGGCATTTAAAACTTGAAATTGAATGGGCTGAGGTTTCTTTTTCTAGAGGACTCTTCACCCTTTAACTTTCCCAGGACTGCAAAAAGCCCACTGCCGGGAACCCTACGGCTGTCCTGGATGGGTAAAGCCTGAGAGCAGGGCACAAAGGGCACGAAACATCTACATCCATCTCTCCAGCAAAGAAGCAAACCCAGTGCTCGCGCCAGCAGATTTCTGCCTCCCACCCAACTGCGGGCACTTTGCAGCAGTGGATCCTCCTGGTCACCCGGAACACAGACACAAATGACCGCCAAGAACAGCTATGATTAACTCTCAAGGAGCCTCCTGTGGGCCCCGACTCCCCACCCCCCACGGCCCCCCTACTCTGCCACCAAGTGGCATTGGAAAAGGACACTGCTTGAGAACAGAAGCCGCTGGAAAGGACCCAGTGATGGTCACCATGACTCGCATCAGGGGGCTCCAGACTCGCCTGGCTTGGGCGGCCCAACTGAAACACCCCCAACCAGGGGCTGGGCTGAGCTACACTCGAGCGCGACCCCAGGGAGGCCAGCAGCCAGACCGCACTGGGCACCTACGCACACCGAATCCAGGCCTGGCAGCCCATGCTGTCCAGGGACCCTCAATGGCATGCCATCAGCTGCCAGGGACCCAGGGTCCCACCAGGCCAGCAGCACCCATCCCTAGGCTCACAGCCTCCCAGAGCCTGGCTCCTGGCCCTTCCCTCGTCACACTGACCTCTGAGCTCTGGAAACAATTACTCCTGGAAGGCCTGTCAATATCATTATTTTTACAAGAAATCAATACGCCTCACAAAGTTAATGGGGGATTCAGGCAGGGAGCGTTTACCTCCTCACTGTCAGGGCTCCAGCTCTGCTCAGCACCGATGACAGATCCGCAGACACCAGCAGACAGTAAGCAACGCGTGGAGGAGCTGGCGCGGCAGGCAGGCAGGCGTGAGGCCGGCAGCACTGCGCTAACGAGCCGCTGGGGGCTGGGGCCACGTGGGCCGCAGGGCCAAGGGCCGCGCGGGCAGACACCCCAGCGCTCTGCCCAGATGAGGCCTAGGTCCCCTCTGTCCAGGGAACCTGAGCCCTCACCTAGGGACACAGTCTCCACAGGCACAGACTGTCTTATTACTCGCGCCCCTGAGCTGGGGCAGCGCCCGGGAGAAGAGGGAGCAGGACGCGCCACCTTTTCCAACAGGGCTGCTTCTCCCCCTCCCCCACTCATCGAGTACTTAGTGCAAGAAAACAAAAATATATGCGAGTTCATACACACACAAATACATACAGATTCAGACATATATACTCAAAAACCACAGCAGCTATACTGGCAATCCTAAAATCCACACTGCAAGGGTCCAAAAACACCCCCGTCACCAGTTTAACTGATACAAACCAAAGCTCAATGCAAACATCTTTACACATCAACTCTAGGCTGTATTTCCTTACCAACCCACCAGGTCTGCTAAGTGGGTACATACCTTGCAGCCGCTCCCAACTTTACCTGTTCCTTTCCCCAGCTCTAGTTAAATGATTAAAGTAGAAATTAAAGTTATAAAGTTATTTAAGGTACAGAACTTCAGCAAGCTCTAGTCCAGACTGACATACCGCCTAAAATCCTTCCTGGCCCCTCACCCTCCCACTCAGCAGCAGTCCTGTCTACAGACTGTCCCCTTACTGCAGCGGTTGAAGGAGAGAGCTTCTGATATTTCGCTCACTACTGCAGCTCCACACATCTGCTCCTGGGGCACAGGTGCCAGCAGAGCTGCAGCCAAGGCTGCTGACAGAATGGACTTGCCCACATGGAGTCAGCTGGAGGCTCCGAGCCCAGTGCCAGCCACCGATGCAGTGTCATAGCCTAGTCCTCCACTGCCCCCTCTGCACTCCCCACACCTGCCTTCCGGGCCATTCTGCAGGGCCCACGGAGAGCAAGGTCGAACCCAGAAGCAGCAAAGCAGGGCTCTGTCCTTTACCTCAAATGTGACAGTGACCACAGCCCCACAGCCACGAGGGGCCTCCAGCCCTAACTCCACAGCACTAGGTAGGAACAGAGAGACAATCACAGCGGCCTGACAGGCAGAGGGCCCTGGGCTTGTCCCCTTAGTCATCTGGAGGGGAGCTGGAGAGTCTCTACTGTCACAGAGTCCCATCATAACCACTGGCTTAGAGGACTGTCCTCACTTCACTCTGCTGACCTTTTATCTCTAGAACCTGTCCCGGACCCTTGCACGCTCCTGTCTGGCTTCCCTCTGCTCTGCCTCATCCATTTCCCCACTACTGACTCTCCAATCCCTTTCATTACCCACCAACATCCACTCAGAAACCTCCATGTCCACTCAGTCTGATGAAAGCTGAGAGCAGAGGCAGCAAACACACAAGAAGACACCAGTGTCCATGGTGGCAAAAGAAGGGAAAGAGCGCAGGGGGCTGGGATCATTAGAAGAACAGCAACCGGCAGCGAATGAGCCCGTCACTGGACCCTTCACAGCAGTTTGCAATAAAGACGGAATGGGAATCCCATGCCTGATTTGGGCAAAACTGTGACCACTGCCTCCTGTGCCAGGATGCACCAGGAAACCCAAGTCCGGCTCACCTTCAAACACTCTCTCACACCTGGGTGGACAGGGCTGGTGGTCTAAGGAGAGCTTTGCAAATAAAGAAATAGCCGAAGTTGCTGCAGGCGTCTCTTTAAGGCCTCGGGGAGAAAATGAGTCCAGGGTTCTTCCCAAGCAACCCTGTCCCAGCATAACTTTCAGAATGTGCGCACAAACTCAGTGCCCAGAGGCCCCCAGTGGGTCTCACAGGGTGGAATGACCCACTGTTCAAAAAGCCTGCCACAGCCGGGCGCGGTGGCTCACGCCTGTCATCCCAGCACTTGAGAGGCAGAGGCAGGAGGATTGCTGAGTTTGCTTGCCTGGGCTACATAGTGAGCTCAGAGCCAGCCTGAACTATAAAGCGAGACCCTGTCTCAAAAAAAAAAGTCTGCCACAGAGTACAAATGAGATGTCCTTGGGCACCAAGCATCTCAAGGCTATACTTTTACTGGGCAATGCATGTTGCCACCCAATCCTTGGCTCCCAAGGGCAGGAAAATACAGGCCCAGAGATGGGGAGGGACTCTGACCCCTGAAGAAGTCTCAGAGAGGTCTCCGAAGCTCCTCACCCTGCTATCAACAGTTTGGAATTTACACTAGCCCTTTACATCATTACCAGGCTCTTCACAGCTTTTTAGGGCCTTAATGCAAACCATATGCAGAGCCGCCTCCTCGCCAAGGCGCCAGCAGCCGCCTTCTGATTGGCTCCTGCATGATGGGAAATCGAGGTCTCAGAGGAGAAAAAACAACAAACAGACCTCTTGTCTACAAAGCAGAACTCAAAACATTTTTCATGCATTCTAGGCTTCTCGAGGAGCAGCAGGCTGTTTAAAAAAATACCTGGCCCAAATTGAGCATTTGCTTGACATGATGGAAACGTGAGTGCTATTTTCTGTTATATTGCCCCTATTCTACATCGACAAGAATATATTTTTTCCCTGTTCCCAACTGATTTCACAGTAGTGAACTCCGTTTATGAATTATCTGACACATTTCTTGCAATTCTTCTGACAACAGTGCTCAGTGGAAATTTCAAGGCCCCTCTCTTCTGACAAGTAGAAATATCAATATTTGAATAAATTGTGGATTTTAAACTTCTCACTCTGATGCGCCACAGTGAGGAAGACTGAATTCTTCTTTTACTGGGTCTAATCCCCCTGAGCCTCAGGAAGAAATCTGTATGCAGCGTTTCATTACAAGAAAGCAGTACTGAGTGACATTTGAAACACACATCTGAGTCGACCTGATGAAGTTTACTTCCTTCCAACAACAAATAGCAGCTTTGTATGATTCCCCCTTCTTGGGCGAAGATCGGCACGAGCATGGTATCTGAGCAAGAAGCCGAAATGTGGATTCACAAATTGACAGGCCAATCTTTAAACAAATGTGTTTCTTGGGGGGAAAATGCAGCTTTGTTCAAGTTAAGCATTTTTCTTTTGCCTGACAGAAACATTCCGGGCCTGATTAGAAGGCCCTTGTTAGGGTCCGTCTCAGACACTGTGACTCCACATTTTAACAAGCATGCAAAGAAAACAGCATAAAGATAACAAAACATTGTCATTACCATCTCCGGTGACTCTGTGTGCCTTTTAACACTTGCACACATTTCTCCCGGCAACTCACATGCACTTGTGTGCACTGGGCGGGGCCGGCACCAGCCTCAGAGGCTCCTGAATGGGGGACTTTCTGTGCCAACAGCACTGACGGACTGCGGCAGCATGCATCTCCAGCAGCAGAATCTTCTCTTCTTGGATGAATACACATGTACAGTTTATTGCTGCAAACATATGTGGTCCTGAGCGAGATGATGAATGGCCTGTATCTCCTAGGGAACGGCCAGCACAGCCAAGGGCTCCAAGCCCATCCTGAGGGTCCTGGATCAGCAGCAACCTCCACCTTCCCCAGAGCTGCAGCCCCCTGAAATGTATCCCTTGTAAAAATGAACAGCACCACACAAGCCAGAGAGAAGATCAGGGAGTGCTGCAGATGCCAGTCACCACCTGCGAGGGAGCAAAAGATCTGGGGTGTGGGCGGGGCTATGCCAGGAATGAGGTTGGCACAGGACAGGCGGCCCAGGGGTGCTGAGCAGCTGCCGCTCTCAGCCTCAGCTTCCTCATCTGTGCAAGGGAATGGCAGCGGCCCTCTTTCAGAGTACGGAGGAGCCCTGGGTGCACCGGGCACGCAGTGGACTCAGCAAGGCCAGGAGCATCTGTTCACTAAATCCTAGTCTTTCTGCCCCAGGGTGAAGCTGGTGCTTCCAGCCCAGTGCCTTCTTCCTTCCCCTCACCTCCAGCCTGTATGAAAATCCTACCAGAATCCCTGGACTGATAATCACAGCTCTTCCTCTGACACACAGAGGCGAGAGCCAGGACTGTGTCTCACAAATCTCCACCTTAGGCTGCAGTCCAGGATTGAGAAGTTTGGGGGGGGGGATAGGTGGGAGGATCCAGTTCATGTGAAAGTCTGGGGGGGAAGCTTCCAGAAGGGCCTGGGGTCAGCTTGGGGCCAGTGGTCCAAGGAGACCCTGGAGGCAGGGGGATGAGGGAAGCTCAGACAGACACATCTCACACACTTTGGACAGATGGTACCCGCTTTCTCCCTTGGCAGAGGAATGGTGCTGGGTGAGGGCAGGAAGGGTGCTGGGAAAGGGCACCCCAGTAGCTTTCTGGAGAGCACCTCACATGACTGTGTCTTAATGACTAGACAAAGGAGAAAGCCCACACGGACCAGCTGGCCTGTTAGAAGTTAGAGACTAGGTGGGGGCTCTGCCTCCCACCTATGAAATGGGCATGAGCACTGCAGGGCTATTGGGCAGAGTCCCTGATAAAGTGGATATAAAATGTGGCTTGTTGCCACTGGCTGGTCAGGGGTACCCGCCACAGGATGTCACCCTCACCAACAGCATGAGGGCAGGAGTGGGGTGAGGAAGAAAAAAGAAGGGACATTCATTCATTCCCCCAGCACAGTTGTCAGTGGCTGCTGTAGGACGGGAGCGATGCCAGAAACTTTGTGACATGTGGCCTCATTCTAACACCGGGCCCCGGATGCAGAGCCTGGAGAGGGGGCCACCAAATGACCAGCCTGAGGGGAATTCTAACAGGGAGAGACTGCAACTCCCCAAGCTACTGGTACTCAAAAGTAAGCACAAATACCTTAGCCGGAACAGTCATGATCTAAAATATACACAGGCACGTGTGCACACACACACACGCACACACAATCATGCGCGTACACATATATGCACACCTGAGAAGTGTGGACTGGACCCGGAAAATCAGTTGGAAGAGCCCGTTTGTCCAAGTGTGACGTTCCGTGAAGTTTGTTCTAACGAGCAAGAGCCCAAACATCCATGCTGAGAGAGCACAGCAGCCCAGACAGCAGAAAAGCTGTGCCCACAGATGGCCCAGCATTTGGAGGAAAGCATCATATTTTATCTAAATATCCAAATACAAACACAGGATCGCACAACACCAACCCACAGCCTCCTGAAAGCACCTGCCTGGGGCTTGTGCTTCTTCCACCTTGCCAAGAAACACGGGCTGTGCTGCATTCCTAGATGAACAGAAACGACGAGGGGCCAGTGGGGGCGGTGGCTTCAGCCCACTGCTGACTGGCACCTTGTGGGCTGCGCAGAGGCAGGCGGCCACCATGAAGGCGGGGAAAAGGGGCCGCTTCCTGCGTCCACACTACTTTTGCGCCAAGCAGTTGAGACTCTCTCTATAGAACATAGCAAGTAAGTTTCAGAGCATGTAAGGGGATCAAAGGATAAAAAACGGGGAGCCTGAGAGATGATGGCCTTGGAGCCAGCACAAGCAGGAAACCCAAGGTCAACCCCCACTGTTCACTAGATCTGAAACCCCGTTCCACACTCTGGAAATCCCAGGCACTATGGCATGTAGGTGGCCACCAAAGCCTCACAGAGTCATCGCCAGAGCTTTTCGGAAGAGACTGTATGTCTTGGGTGTGTGACGCTGGGAATGATTCATGGTGTGATCCTAGGGCCCGGACCCTGGGTGTTGAGTGCTACCAGCGCTAAGGGCAGGTCGCCTGGGTAGGACATAAGGGACAGAGAGAGGGTCGTTGCTTGCTCTCTGCTGCTTTCCTCCTCGCTACTTCACTGCTTTGCTATCTTCCTGCCTTGAGCCAGCTAAGTATGAACTGTTTCTCCTCTCAGTCCCTGTGTGCCTGCCAAGGCCTGCCTTACAGCCGGCTGACGATGAACTGAAACCTCTACAAACTGTGAGCTGAAATAAGCCTTTCCTCCTTCAACTTCGGGTGTTGGGTACTTTGTTTCAGCAATGAGAAAAGTAACTAAGTCACCAGGAAAGGGGAAACCTGGGAGAGCTGGATGAAGACAGGCAAAAGACCTGGCTGGAAAGAAGTCTGAGCCATGGCACCTTTCCTTGGTCCTGTGCACCAGGACAAGCCCCCTTCCTTCATTAACCTCAACCTCCTTATCTCTGAAAAGGAGGTGATATTCCTCCTGGCATTTAGGGAGAATTAAAATAAGATAACAAAGGAATTGTATTACCAGCCCTCTAAGCTTCCTGCTCCTGTGAACCCAATCTCACGTATTTGTAGGAATCAAACCTGAGAAGGGCTTCACTCTAACAACCAGGGGCAGTGCCACAGCATATGACTCGGTACTGTTTTGAAGGTCAAAGAGGCACTAGAAAGGCGTAGGCATGAAGAAGACACTCTAGGAGACGGTGCAGAGGAGCAGCGGCCAGGAGTCTCCCACGGCCCGGGGGCCGGCAGGGCTAGTCACAGGCCAGCAAGGCTGGATGCAAAGGGTGCTAGTCCGAATGTCAGGAAAACCTGACAGGGGGTAGCCACTGGGCTTCTGTGAGCAGGTGACTAACCTAGACTCTCATGTCCACATCCGGTCAGAGGCCAACAGCGCCCATGGAAGCGCTCTGAGACAAGTGAGCCGAGCCAGAGGGTGGGAAAGAGCCACTGCCAGAGCTCAGAACGGCACTCCTATCAGGCAAGAAGGAGGGAACCCAGGAGGTCAACAGGCAGAAAATCTAGACGTCCCGGAGGAAAGAGAGAGCCCATTAACAGTAAGTACAGTACAACTGATTTTGTAAAGACTAAGCCTAGGAATAAAAACTTCAATCACTTTCCTCCTTCCTATGCAAAGTGAGATATGTATCACACCTCACATGGGCCTTTAATTACTATGATAGTTGTCACTTTAAGAAGACTCCACTAGCAAAAAAGAAAACGCAACTAAGTTTACAATACAATGAAAATAAAATCAAACCAAACTGAGATAATGTGAATTATAAGTGGGGTCTTAAATATAACTTGACATTTGTCAGTCTTAAATATAAGTTGACATTTGTAAATCTCTCCTTAGAAGGCTGGGTTCATCCTTTGAGTAAGCTACTGATACTTAGTAAAGTAATTGTCGCAATCCTAATAGCAGTCATGAACTACCCAGTCTTGGGGACCCCCATGGGACAGGTACTGTGCTAAACACTTTATATTTATCTCCTTCAATTTCTCAACCATCCTGAGAACTCTGGGAAGTTAAATTTTCACAAGGGCCGGGCGTGGTGGCTCATGCCTGTAATCCCAGCACTCGGGAGGCAGAGGCAGGAGGATTGCTGAGTTCAAAGCTTGCCTGGACTACATAGTGAGCTCAGAGCCAGTCTGAACTCCAAAGTGAGACCCTGTCTCAAAAAAAAAAAAATATTTTTTCACAAGGACTGGTATCTAATTTACCAAGAAAAGAAATATTTTTAAAATTGAATTCTTTATTGGTACAATTTATATACATCTCACAATCACACATAACATTGGGGAATTTGTACCAATATGACAAGTCAATTCTCATTTTTACCCATATCCCCACCCACCCACACCTCCCCACCCTTATACATGCTCTTTTATTTTCTTTCAGCATCGTATTTATTCCTTCCCCTCATTACATCCCCACACCAAATTTCCTTTGGAAATTTCCCATTCTACAAAAACTGTCCTACTTTCTAGAGCTCATTTGCATTTACAGGTGCTCATATCAAAGAGAAGACCCGGTATTTGCCTATCTGTGATGTACACCCTTGTCATAACAGCTCAGTTCGTGATAGCTCAATCGTGGAAATAACCCAAATGCCCATCAACTGGAGACTGGATAAAGAAGATGTGGTTTTTGGGCCGGAGATTTAGCTCAGTGGTTCCGGTGCCTGCCTCACAAGTGCAAGGTCCTGAGTTCGATCCCAGTAACCACATAGAATGCTGGGCGTGGTGACTCACGCCCACCAGCCATCAATTCCACATACTACAGTGCCGGGTGTGGTGGCTCACACCTGTCATCCCAGCACTCAGGAGGCAGAGACAGGAGGATTGCTGAGTTTGCGGCGGCTTGCCTGGGCTACATAGTGAGCTCAGCAGCCTGAACTACAAAGCGAGACCCTGTCTCAAAAAAAAAAAGAAGAAGAAGAAGATGTGGTTTTTTTAATAAAATGGAGTATTATTCTGCCATAAAGAATGACAAGATTGATTCATTTATGTACAAATGGATACACCTGGAGGACACGCTAATGAGTGAAATAAAGAAAAGAAATTTTTAAAAAGAAAATTAGACCTAGATGCAAGATCAAAAGTCAAAGTGGACCACAGCTAGAGTGAGAAGGGGGGAGAAAGTGATCAGATGGCCAATTCTGCGTCCTCAAGCGTGGCTGGTCCCAGCCTCCTCTCACAACCAACCTCCAACCTGGGTTGAAGCCAGACAGAATCCTGTGGGCTTGTGTTCCAACTCCGACTATGAGTCGTTCACAGTGATCAGGGCCCTCCCGCTTTCCACCCCACCCCTGACTCGTGGACCCAAGAGTCAGAACCATCAAAAGCAGAGACCATGCTTGTCTGTACGCGTGCGCACACACGCAGGCCTGAGTCTCCTTGCTGCCCCTGGCGGGACTCTGAGACCTGAGGCCACGGTGAGCGGGAGCGGGAGGCCTGCTGAAGCTCCTGGTCCACTCACAACTCGCCTCGTTCTTCCCTCTGTCCCTGAAAGCCAGGACTACACACGCCATTAATACCTATAACCTGGCGCTGACATAGTCCTTGTACTCAGCAGGTAGCAAATCAATGCTTGAGCCATGCTCTGGGAAGACAGGTGATGAGTCCCCCAGTCATGCCTTCTGAGGGTACAGCTATGCCAGGCTCCTGCCTCTCCAAGCCTGTCCTACACATCACAGGGAGGAGACCAGCCATGACTGTGACCTGCTGGGTCCTCAAGGTGTTTAGGGATATAAGTGTGTGATATGGGCCCAGCCATGAGTTCTGGGAGAAAAGGAATACTCCAAAATCTGAGATGATGATTGAACTCTTCAGACATCAACCAATGTCTCTGTGAGTTGGGACTGAATCATGGAAGAAGAGGCATTTGAGCTGAATTTCAAAGTAAGACTCCAGTTTATGAGGAACAGAGAAGGTCAGTGAATAAACAGCATGGGCAGGGGCCAGGGGAGTGTCCCGACCAGCCAGCTGCTGTGTGCAGAGCCCCAAGGGATGGACAGATGGACAGGGAGATCACAGCATCTGTAAGGGCCCTCAGGGAGCCTGAGGGTCACTCTGGCAGCACAGACATTTGTGCTCCTGGGCAAACCACTCTACCTACTCTGCGGGAACACAGTGCCCACATGCTGGTACAGGACAGACTCAGAGACTACCCAAGGCTCTCCTGGCCCAGAGCTCTATGGGGCAAGCAGCAAAGCCCAGTTCAGATTCACCACTGAGTCCCGAGAGCTTATACAGTAACAGGTATCTGTAAATACCGCTTAACGAATTAGGAAGAAGAACAAAAAGAAGAATCCACGAGCACATCCCTGAACCTGCCCAGCTGTGCAAACTAAGGCATAAACATCCGTGAGGAAGGGTGGCGTGCGGCAGCCCCAGGCAGGGCAGGGACCCGCGTGCCAAGAGGGGCTCCGGGTTGAAGGGAGGGATGCTAGAAACTTCTTACGACCCAGCTAGGACGCTTAGTGTGGACATCAGTGACAGGAGGGAGTTTCAATGGGCCTGCCAGAATGCGGCTGAACATAGGGAGAAAGAAACAGGAATGGAAAGGGGGGGTGGTGGCCCCGATTATTAAAATCTGAAGAATCAGCCACGCTGCTGAAAGCACCCGGGCTGATGACTGTCACACGGAAGCCGGGGTCCCAGGCTCCCTTTGTGAAGTCTGACGCGCTGCTGGACAGGAAAACAGGTCAAATGCAAAGTGCCCCCGCGGGCTGGGGGTGTCCAGTGCAGGTCCCGCTGCTGTGTGCAGCTCGCACCTGTGTGAGAGACCGGGCTATGTGCAGGGGTTTCTGATATAGATGCAGAGCCTGCCCCGGTCTTTGCTTTCCTCGCTTTCCAAATGGGGGGCCCCACTGTCCCCAAGAAGGATGCTGTAAGTCTGAGGGAGCCTCGATGGGACGAGAAGCAAGTACCAGGACAAAGCTGCCCTACACTGTGCCACAAGAGCCACAGACACGGCAGCGAGCATAAAAGGCCTGGCACCCGTGGCCAGAGGTGCAAAACAGGGACAAGCAAACTCAGCAGCTTTGGTCTGAAACCTCAGATGAGAATTATACTCTGGAAAAAAAAAATTGTTCTGAACTGTTATGAAAAAATGCAGTGGAATCCCAATGGAAAGGGGGGACCCTGGAGGGGAATCTCCGACAGGGCACAAATGACAACTCTGCCCCGGGTGCTGCAGGACTGTGGCAGCAACCCTGAGCTCCACTCTCCAGATCCAGGCGCACAGCGGTCCCTGGACATCACCAAATGTCGCCTTCGGGCCGTGTTCATCGTCTGGCACTCACTCGGCAAAGGACACTCTGAGCGGAGCCCGGCTGAGGCTTCAGCACTGAGCCCTGCCTCGGCCACGGGCGCTGAGCGTCACGGCCTGTCCTGGACGCTGCCCGCAGAGACCGAAGGTGGCAGCCACAGCTGTGGCACATTAACGAGCTGGCTGCGGCCAGTGCGTCCAGGTCTGGGTGTCAACATCCGCTCGTGCTCAGGGCCCCGAGGCCCAGCAGCCCCCTGCCGCAACCTCACACCCGCAGTTTCCCCCAGGCTCCCCACTCCCCGCGCCGGCCCATTCCAGTCCTTTCTTCTTTCTTGCCCGCCCCAGTCCTCCCTGCACGGCACAGGACAGCGGCCGGGGACTCAGGCACCCTCCGAAGCCCATGAACGCAGGGCAGCCAGCGTGTCCGGGAGACGCCCCAGCCTCAGAGCAGGATAGGCCCGTGAGGGCTGCACCCCAAGTTCCACTTCACCTTCCCCTGGGGGCTGCGAGGGAGGGGCGGGCCTGCGCCAGCCACGCGTCAGATCCTTCTGCTTCCGAGTTCCGGTTTAATCCCCACCACCGGTCCAGAGTCCTCTCGCTCACCCAGCGGCGATCCTCTACAGCCCCCCGGCTTCACGGACGTTGGCCAAGTCCTGCCCCTAACCAGGCTGTGCCCAGGATGTATCGCCGGTCAGCCGCCGACGGGGCCGGGAGTGAAATCCAGCCACACAACACCTGGGCCTACACAGTTACACCCACGCCCCATGTGCACCGTGCGGAAACTTCGCCTCTGTGGAGCAAAGGGAGCCGCTGGGGCTCAAAACCTCAGTCCAGCCTCATGAGCAGCAGCCCCCGGAGAGTGAGGCCAAGCGGTCCAGGGCAGAGGCCTACACAGAGAGGCCCGACCCCGGCACCTGTGGATCCTGCGTGTCAGGCTGCGATCATGACTGTGATCCGAGAGCGGGGTCAAGGCTGACAGGGGTGCCGGGAACTGCCGACATCTCACGGCGAGGCTGGGGAGGCGAGCTGCCAGTGCATGTGCAGTGGGAAGACAAGAGAGGCGCCTCTGTGCATTACAGACATGGACGGAGGGCCCGGCAGTCTTGTGCGAGGCTCCCTCTCCCACAGGACCCGCCAGAGCTCCTGCACAGCAGGCCTGCCCCAGCTTCCTGGGGTCCACAGCCGGCTGTATCCCTCCCCTCTCTGCCCTCAGTGTCTGTACAACAGACCGGGTATGTCCCCTGGATGTCTCTACCCTTGGCCCGAACCTACAGGGCTAGGTCAGAGTGAAATGCACAAGGACATCCTGTCGCTAGGGCAGCAATGTGACACCGTGGTTACCGACATTATTCTATATGGCGGCAGCAGCGGCATCCTAGGCCATGCTCTACCCTGTGCAGTGGTCCCCACGCCACCCCACTCCACATAGAACAGATCACCCATGCAGTCCATTCTGTTATTCCCACTTTACAGGAACAAATGTCGGAGACTCAGGGTTTAATCACCACAAATCAATAGCTGGTGCCGATAGTACAACATTTATCTCGTGGGCTACTGGACCCTTTCCTGGAATCACACGGGCAGGCCCACCAGACCACGGCAATCAGTCACCTCCCAGGCAAAGTTAGCTAATCATGGGAGGGGCAACACCTGACCTTGTGGATATGGGGGCCAACTTCAGGGCTCTCAATGCAAGCTGGGCAGACCCAACGGCTCGCAGCCAAGACCACAGCTCTGCTCATGGCCTATAAGCCATGTGCCCACCAGGCTCCCTGTGGTGACTCCTTAAAGGAACCACATGGCAGCAATGGGTGATAGAAACCCCTCGACAGCAGAGCTCTTCCCAATAGAATACACATAACTGGGACAGGGATGTAGCTCAGCAGCACCTGCCTGGCAAGTACAAGGTCCTGAGTTCAATTCCCAGTGCATGAAGAAAGAAAGAGAGGGGAGGAGAGGGGAGGAGAG
>PVIC010001393.1:0-92579 GCA_004025085.1 Thryonomys swinderianus | reverse complement strand
AGTGCTGGGATTACAGGCGTGAGCCACCACGCCCGGCACTGTGGTATGTGGTATTGATTGTTGGTGGGCGTGAGTCTCCACGCCCAGCATTGTATGTGGTTACCAGGGATCGAACTCAGGACCTTGTGCTTGTGAGGCAGGCGCCGGAACCACTGAGCTAACCCTCCAGCCCAACCATTTGATTTTTTTAGGGAGACTTTAGACATGTCTCTTTAGTGTCCTTTTACAGTGCGTGACTGTGAACTGCTTGGAAAAATAGAGTGTCTATTATAGTTCTATTGTAGAATTTTTTAAATCTGTTTTTTATAGATGGTTGTTTTAGTCAGCAAATCTCTTTTTAGATTGTTGTTCTTGAGGGAAGAAGTTAGCTTTAATAGCCTATTATACCAACAACTTTTAATGTAATTTTGGGACAAAGCTACTTCTATCAGTGAACCACAAATCTCCTCAGGCGGTTGGAGGGGTAGGTAACTGATGTTTTGCATGCTAGCACAGATCTGGGAGATTCTTCTGGGCAGAGGAGAAATAAAGAATATCTGACTCCTTTACTCCAACTTTGGCTCTAGGTCCAGAAGAGGGATTTCTAGAGAAGAAAATCAAGCTGAATGAAGTAACTGAGATGGCTTACAATGTCTAGGGCTCCCCAGAGGAGATGGTGATATCCACAAACAGGGCCATTGCAGGTTCCCCTGGGCCTCATTAGTAAATGAGGGCTCTGGGTGGCTTAGCCCCTCTTTGGGAGTGAGGACAGTCTGACTGCCTGTATCCCTAGGCAGATGTATTAGCTGCCTCATCTGTATTGGGCCCAGGTGGAGGCTTGGTGTAATTCTGTGCCTTTCTAGTTCCTTTGTACTGGAAAACAAGAATCCTTTCCCTGGTTGTCCCTGGGTTTTTCTTTAGATGACCTGAGCGAGTTTAAAGTATCACCAGTTGCAGCAGCTATGCTCTTAGCCTATTTTTTGTTCCCTTCTCTATCTAAGTCCTGATTATTAAACATTAAGGGTGCAACAATTAGGCTACAGATGTCTGAGGGCCTATCAGAAGTTTTTGTAATCCATGCTGAGTGTCTGAGGCTGATTGACAGATGAAAAGAATATCCCACTAGTGTTTCTTCCTCTCTGGAAAATGGACCTACATTAGTATGTTTGTGAAAGGTTTTAGTCAATTAGCTATAAAAGGCAACTGGATTTTCCTCAGCGACCTATGTAAACCCACTTACTTTATCACAATTAGCAGACTTTTTATTGTACCTTTTTGTCCCCATAGTAAAAGGAGCTACCAGAGGGGATGGACCTGATTTATTGGCATGGGGATTGTAAGGAGGAAGTAAAAGAGACCTCTCAGATCATCAGGTAGGTCAGGGAGACCCACATCCGCCTGAGAGATGAATGAGGTTCTCAACCAAGGGTTATCTAGGATATCTTTTTTCCTTTGGGCCCACATTAAGAATGCTCCTTCTCAAGTATTCCCTTTGATAAAGAGTCACAAAAACTTTAAGGCATTTCATTCCACCTTTCTTTCCTTTCTTGTTATAAGCAGAAATGCTATACCTGAAGAATAGTGTCATAGTTTAAAATACCATTCCTTACCCATCTCTTGCTGCCTCTCAGTTCATACAGAACCTAGACTGAGTTGCAGGAGTGAATTTTCAGGATCAAACTCATCCCACTCCTCACCATATGGCCCAGTGGTGAAGTTGGTGGAATCTGTGATGACAAAATCCAAGAGACTCCCCATCTGTTTGTCATGGAACTTATAGTGAGGAGAGAGCTAGGCCTGGACTCCTTTTTTTTTTTCATTATTCAGTAAACTTTATTGGTACATTATATACACAGCTCACAATCACACACAACATTGGGGAATTTGTACCAATATGTTACACAGGTCAATTCTCATTTTTACCCACATCCCTGCCCACCCACCCTAGGCCTGGACTTCTTAAGATGGTGTCCCACGCAGGAGGAGAGCCGAAGCCCATAAGATGCCTCTTGTGAGACTTTTACACAGGACAAGACAGGCATCTCCGTCTAACCCTTAGGTGATACTGGTAGGAGAACACAGAAGCACAGAAGAAAGGCTCCTGAGGGTTTTTGTCTTCATATTGGACCTTTACCTTTGTAGGGACAAGAGGGCTGAGCTACCTGTTATCCTTGCCTAGTCCTTCAACTCCAATGAGGTGATGGCAGAACTGTTGAATTACTCTCAGACCATGTGGGGAAAACATCACTGGCATTTATTCTGATGGAGAAAGGACTAAGAATGTGGATGGCTGTCCATACTCAGTCACTTTACTTAGCTTTGGGTCAAACAGAGGTCTTTAACATATCTTCTTTAAACAGGAGAGGACAAAAGCCAGGAGGCAATGGCCTCAAGTAGGTTCTTAGACCAGGAGAGAGCAGTGCTGATACCTACTGCCTTTTTCCTCTAATGGGCCCAAGGCAGGCAAGCAGCAGAGCTCACAGGCCAGAGGAGTTCAGGCCCCACGTGCTCCCCAGTCTGGCAGCTTTGTGCACTCACGGGGCCCTGTTCCCGCTGCTGAGGCATGCTGGCATGGAGTGGATACACCAGCGCTGGCGTACTGATTTTGTCCATCCAGTGCCATTTAGTGTGCCCAGCACACAGGCCTGGTTATCTGGGCTGTGATGAGCGAGAAAGAGAGTAAGAAGGTCTAATTGACTTTACAGTCCCTTTCCCCCTCCTAAAGCTGCAGTGAGGAACAGGCCTCCACTGTTGCCTGTGCACTTGGATTGGCCAAGGTCCTTTGTCCTGTCTCACTTCTGCCTCCCCAGAGTTTCCTGCAGCAAAGTTTCCATGTGAATTCTTTTCTTTAGTTTTTTTTGGGACAGGGTTTTGCTTTGTAGTTCAGGCTAGCCCTAAGCTCACTATATACCCCAAGCAAGCCTTGAGCTCACAGCAATCCTCCTGCCTCTGCCTCCCAATTGCTGGGATTAAAGGTGTGAGCCACCATGCCCAGAATTGGGGTATGTGGTACTGGGGACCTTGGTTTGCAAGGCCTGCAGAAGGCAGAACCACTGAGCTAAATCCCTTGCCCTCCATGGGAGTTCTTTTTTTTTTTTTTTTTTTGAGACAGGGTCTCGCTTTGTAGTTCAGGCTGGCCCTGTGCTCACTATGTAGCCCAGGTAAGCCGTGGCAAACTCAGCAATCCTCCTGTCTCTGCCTCCCGAGTGCTGGGATGACAGGCGTGAGCCACCACGCCTGGCACTGTGGTATGTGGAATTGATTGCTGGTGGGTGTGAGTCTCCACACCCAGCATTGTATGTGGTTACCAGGGATCGAACTCAGGACCTTGCGCTTGCCAGGCAGGCGCCAGAACCACTGAGCTAAATCTCTGGCCCTCCATGGGAGTTCTTAAAGGGATAGCACATAATATTTTTTTCTATGTGAAAAGGAAAAGATTCTCTCTTGCTGTTCACAGGCCTATGTGCTCTTTAAAATCACAGGCTTAGCTGGGCATGGTGGCTCATGCCTGTAATCCCATCATTTGAGAGGCAGAGACAGGAGGATTGCTGTGAGTTTGAGCCTGAGCTACATAATGAGTTGAGCCGGTCTGAACTACAAAGTGAGACCCTGTCTCAAAAACAAAACAAAACAAAACAAAAATTGGAGGCTTAGCTTGTAATGTCACTTATTAAGAAAAAGAGAAATGTGGCAGCTGCTGGTGATGCAAACCTATAGAGTAGTTGTACATTGTCAAGGTGGCAGCTGACCATGGGATGAGGTAATCCCTAGACCAAAATAAAATTAGAGAAAACCATTCACAAACTAGAGTAAGTAAAGACTGAGGTAATTTCTAAAATAAGTGGTAAAATA
The DNA here is from genome assembly GCA_004025085.1 of Thryonomys swinderianus. Classification (NCBI taxonomy): domain Eukaryota; kingdom Metazoa; phylum Chordata; class Mammalia; order Rodentia; family Thryonomyidae; genus Thryonomys; species Thryonomys swinderianus. The sequence continues at coordinate 88,748 of PVIC010001393.1, read as the reverse complement.
CATACCAAACAAACATGTGAACCTGTAGAGAGAATGCAAATGGCTAGAAGAAAAAACAAAAGCCCACATTCCCTTTTCCTATTCCCCAGTGTGGGGCTGAGGAAACCTCTCTCTGGTGCTATAAGAAGTGGTGCCCTAAGATGTAAATGAGTTTTAAAATGTATGATAGGTATTGTGAAAGAAGAAGGGAAAGAGGGGGTAGAGGCTAGGAAAGAAGGGAAAGAAAAAAATCTGATGGTTTTAAAAAAATGAAATAAAGCTTAAGTATATAGGGGATGGGGAGTTGTAGGGAGAGCAGGGACATGGAAAAAATGAGAATCAAGGTGTGTCTTGTATTGTACAAACCCTCAAGATTGAATGTGATCAGCCGGGCATGGTGGCTAACGCCTGTAATCCCAGCACTCGGGAGGCAGAGACAGGAGGATTGCTGAGTTCAAGGCTTGCCTGGACTACATAGTGAGCTCAGAGCCAGCCTGAACTACAAAAGTGAGACCCTGTCTCAAAAAAAAAAAAAGATTGAATGTGATCATAATGTATATATAAAATGTACCAATAAAATCAATTAAAAAACAAAAAGTGATGTCCTAGATTCCCAGTGTAGGGGATAGAGTGAGGGAGAGAAGAAGACAAGAAACCTCACAACATTTTAGAGAGGATCAAAAAAATGTGCCCATGTGGGCCTCACTTCGGCCTCCTTGTTACCTGAATTTTACTCTCTTGACTAGCTCACCGAAAATGTTATTGGGTGGTTACTTATAGAAATGGTTTTTCAGTTAACCTTATTCCAGATCTTTCTTTCCTTGAATAAAGAATCAAATAAGACAAGCCAAAAATGGTGCCAAAAGTTTATCTGAAAAGTAAAGGGTTAAGGGGTAAGAAAGTAAGTGGCTCTGCAGAACAAATTTGGACTAACCAAAAGAGAAAAAGAGCAAAAATAAAAGTACGGCCTGGTTTGGAAGACCTAGGTTTGGGAGACAGTAAGAAGTTATGACAGTGAGTTTCTTATGGTATCCCATCTCTTTTATGCCATCCACATCTTGGGGGAATGCAAGAAGTTCTATATATGATGTTTTGAGAGGCAGAGGTATGTAGATCCTCGGATCCCAGTATACCTTTCTTTATCAGTCAGCCTAAGCCATGCCTATTTCCTGTCTCACCATCTTTAAGCAAAGAACAGCCCTTGCCAGTGTTTGGCTGACTAGTCCCTTGATCTTGGGCTGTAATTTTTTTAAATTTTGAGAAATAAAATTCTACTCTTTATAAGTTACCCGGTCTTGTTTTTTCTAATAGTAACACAAATGAAGTTGGTACTAAGAAGTAGAGTGTTATTATAGCAGGTACCTAAAATTGGAACCTGGGTCAAAGTTATAAGAGTCTGGAAGAGTTGAATAGAAAAAGCCTAGATTGCTATGAACAAAACGTTCAGGGTGATGCTTGAAAAGAAGAGAGTTGTACTCAGAGTCTGAATCATCTTGGAGATTTCTTAAGTAGTCATAACCAGAATGTTGGTAGAATTATAAACAATAAAGGCCATTCTGATGAGGTCTTGCACGGCAGTGAGAAATATTTTATTAAAACTGGCAGAAGACAATTCTAACTTGGGTTGTGTTGGTGTTCTCATGCCTTATGGAAGGCATGTAATACTCTAAGATACTCAGCAGAATAAATCCTTAAGCAAAGTATGTGGGGTGCCTTGTGACTTTTGACTGCTTACAGTAAAAGTATAGGAGGAGAATGAATAAAAACAGATTATAATCAAAAGGGGATCCAAACTTAAAGAATAAAAAGTGCTTGGGTATGCCATGGTGGAAGGAACCCAGATGGTATTCCAGACAAAGAAGAGAGATCCTGAAAGCACTTCAGAGATCTGTGAGTCTGACACACTACCGTCCTAGGCCTTGATTGCCAGGCCGTTTAGGGTAGAAAGTTTTTAAGGAAAAAGATGTCCCTATGGGACCTTGGAGCTGCCTCCTTAGAGCCACTTGAATTCAGGTACCATCCCAACTATATCTCAAGTGGGATTTGGTGTGAGGTGGGGTGCCACTGTAGAAGTGTGTAGGTCAGAACCTCCACACTATTGTGGTTACAACTCTGTTGATGTGTAAAGTGCAAGAGTTGTGGGGCCTGACTCCCTCTACTTAGGCTTCGAAAGATGTTCGGCAGAGCTTTGGAGCTCAGGCAGAGACTGGCTGCAGGGAAAGGGCTACCCCCACATCCCTGGCCAGGGATACTACTCTATGGGGTATGCCCAATAAATCCATAGGGCCCAACTTCAACCCCAGTGGAGCTATCTGTAGCTCTCTGCATTTACCATTATAACATGGAATGTGGTGATGAAGCATTTTGGTCAGTAAGTATGGAATCTGAGAGTAGTTGGCTATAAGTATTGCCAGGTTCTGAATATGAGGGTCTGTCTTCACATTCCAGTTCCTACACTGGAACTTAGCTCTCTAGGTGCTACCATGGTATCTGGGCATGTGCATCTCTACTCTGCAGCAACCAGAATTGCAAACTCAGCAACAGTAACAAATTAAAGGGACAAGGTTTAAAAGAGAAGACACTTTATTTCCAGGAAGGCTAAACGAAACAGAAAACCCCAGAAGACAGAACAAGGTGTCCTGAGAGAGATGAGAGTAAGGGGGCTCCTGGAGATAGCAGCTTATGCCTTGGCTTCCTTTTATCAGATGATGAAGGCCCTCCCTCCCAGGTCACTACCTGGAACTTGATTGGCTCTCTAGAATGTCATAGGTGGATCCCAGGCTCCAAAACCCTAATCCGGGCACCATGGTTTATGTACACATTCCTAGGTGGGCCTTTGTTTGTGTTCCTCCTGCCCCCTTGTCCTTATCAGGGACATAGGTTAGAAGTCTTAACAAACAGGGTTGCTTAGAGTTAATGATTAGGTAGGATGATACTTGTGTGTTTAGTGTAGCAATACAGTGGCCCCAGAGTGGGAGTACATATATATCTTTTATATATTTTCCTTTAAATTAGTAGCCCCCACCCCTTTTTGTTTCCTTTGCATTTTACTGAGGTAAGGAGGGGCAACTATCTTGGTTTCAATCTCTTGGCTTCCCCTGTGCTGAGATTGTCAGTCCTTCCTCTTTGGTTAATTGTTTTCTCCAGTAAAGTTTTAACTCCTTCTGGTAAGGGTTTGGCAGAAAGCCTAATGAGGCCCTTATTCTATTTTTTGCCCACCAGTAGACCCCTTTACTCTACAATGCTATTAGGGGATTTTAAGGAAGAGTAGGTCTTAAGGACAGGCCTATTGGAATCATTGTCCGTACAAAAGAGGATTGAAGGGTCCTTTTTACTCTTTTCCCTGTGAGGATGCACCTAAAAAGCTAGAACCTCCTTTTAAGTAGGGAGCAATCCTCAGGAGACAGAAAACTGCTGGCACCTTAACCTTGGAGCTCCCAGCATCCAGAAGTGTGAGAAATATTTTTTTGCATATAAATTACCCAGTCTAATATATTTACATCACCCTGATTAGACTATGAAGAACAGTATTTCTAAGGGACTGGATGAGGTCACCAGGGAATGAGTACAGGTGAGAAGAGGCTCCGTGGCAGAAGCGGGGACCGCTCTAGCACTTAGGGATTGGGGAACTGGAAAGCTTTACTGGAGAACTGAATTGGAGTTTAGGGCAGAGGCAGGAGGAAAACCAGAGAGTGTGGGAACCTGAAGGCTGACCTCAGGGACAAGCACAGGTCCTCTTGGGTAGTGAGAGGAAAGGCACCCGCCAGAGGTGTGAGGTTCTTTGCAGGTTTTCGATGGTTTCCCTCATTGTTGGTGGAACAATCGACTCAGGTGGAGACTGAGAAGAAACTGAGAGAGAGGAGGGTTAGGGTGCTGAGGAATAAGGAAGCAAGTGTAGGATCCAGGTCTAGGAGACTGAAGTGTGAGGAGAGTGGGAGAGTGAGATACTGAGGAACCTCTGTAGACGGTGGTGACAAATCAGAGAACAGCCAGCTTCCTGGAGGTGTGTTTGTTTCTGTCTACTCTTCTTTTTTTTTTTTTTTCTGAGACAGGGTCTCACTTTGTAGTTCAGGCTGGTCCTGAGCTCACTATGTAGCCCTGGCAAGTGTTGGACTCCCAGCAATCCTCCAGCCTCTGCCTCCCGAGTGCTGGGATTACAGGTGAGCCACCACATCTGGTACTGTTGTGTGTGGTTACTGGGGATCTAACCAGGGACCCTGTGCTTGCTAGGCAGGCGCCAGAACCACTGAGCTAAATCCCCGGCCCTCTGTCTCTCTTCTTAAGCTAGTATCAGATCTTATGACACTGACTGTTTCATTCTTGGAAATCACCAGGCTCTTTACCCGTGGGATGAAGACCAGCTAGCTGGAAGCTGTCCCTCCTGTGCTCCTGCACCTGGTCTCAATGATTGTTTTCAATACTTTCATGCTGCCCTCTACTGTCTTTCTCTCCTAGGACTGAACAATTCTGTGCTCTTCTTGTCTCTTGTGCGTAAGTTTTAAATATTTGACCCTCAAGCCCAAAGTGACCTGGTGTGGAGTTGGGCTGTGGGCTCCCAAGTGCAAGGGGATGTGCAGTCCAGACTGCCCTTGACCTCCGTGTGGGATCCTCCCAAGCCCCGGCTCTAGGCGCCATCATCCTGCCCTGTCCCGGATCCTGGACTCTTCCTGTTACTTTGGCAGAGCTGCTCTGGCCTGCCGGAAGGCTTTTCTGAGAAGCCCTGCCCTCTGTGAGTCTCTACTGTGTGGAACAGGTAATCTTTGAGTGCTGAAGTATTTTAACCAAGTATCCCTCCCCCAAACAGGGCCCTTTGTCTTGGAGGTTCATGGAAACTTGAGCTGCCCATCTGCCTTTGGGCCCAGGCTTCTCAGGTTGCAAGATAGTTTAGGACACCAGAAGGATTTTCATTTTTATATAGAAAAGACTCACAAAGACTGGGAGGTGCTAAGAGGTAAACAAGATGAATTTTATTTTGGAAAATGGCTAATTAATTTTTGCCTATTTGAGAAGCAAGAACATTTAGCACATCAAGGCACTTGAAGACCTCATCGGAATGTGTGAGAGAGTAATGGAGTTTGCTGTATCATAAAGGGGACAGAAAAGCACCATGCCATTCTAGATAGAAAGTGTAATTTGATTTGTATTTATGGTCCAACTAATTTACTCAAATAATTAAATATAGTTAAACATACTTTGAGTATATTTAGCATCTGACATTTGCCATTGTGGTGTTAGCTCTCTGAGTAGTTAAGACACGTGATTGTTAAGTTGCAGAATCTTACTGTTTCTTGGGACTGAACACTCCTAGGTAGCAGTAACAATGAACCAGATGTAGCCTGGAGGACAGAGAACAAAGTCCTCCAGTGATGACAGACCAGAGTACCAGAGGCACAGATAGTGCTGATATTCGTGTTGTGAGAATTCAGATAAGGGAGAGAGCCTGTCATTCTAAAGTAGATGGAGACAGGTCCACAGAGAGGAAGCTTTAGGGATAAAGAGAATTAGGTGCTAGTTGGGTGGGGGCAAAGTGCCTTTTGATTAAAGGGAAGGTGCCAGAAAGAAGTTCAGGCTTGATACTCTAGCCTGGGAAAGTGGGCCATGCCTCACCTTTTTGTGGGTCTTTTCAACTCTATGGAAACAGAAAAACTTGCTTTTTTCACCTCCAGACCTGCTTTTTGCCCACCATTCCTCATCTTGGTTCTCAGTCACTGTGTGCCCAGACCAGATTATCGTCCTTAGATCCTGTTCGTGTTGCCTGCCGTGTTTCTGGGCCTGGAGGGCCTCCCATTTGTTTAATCTTGTTTTGCCTGCCACTTGTAAATCCTGTAAATGCCGCCATCTTCTAAGTCTTCCTGTTTTTGTTCCTGCCAGAACTGTATTTCCTGATCACATATATTGTAGGAGGCTGAGGATTTAGCTCAAGTGGTACCATGCCAACCTTGGATGTACAAAAAGGCCCGAGTTTGATCCCCGGTACTGGGGGGGGGGAAGCTGGGCGTGGTGGCTCATGCCTGTAATCCCAGCACTCAGGAGGCAGAGACAGGCGGATTGCTGAGTTCCAGGCTTGCCTGGGCTACATAGTGAGCTCAGAGCCAGCCTGAACTACAAAGTGAGACCCTGTCTCAAAAAAAAAATAAAAATAAAAAAGGAAACCCTATAAATCCTCAGTTTAAAAACTTCTGCTGGGGTTGAGAATATGTCTCAGGGACCAAGTGCTTCACTGGCATGCATAAGGCTCTGAGTTCATCGCTAATACCCCATAAAAAGAAAAAACAAAACATAACAAAAAAAAAACCAAACTGGTGATTCTCCACTATCTAGAGCACAAAGTCCAGCTTTCCTGTCCTTCCTAACTTGGCCCTAACTCACTCTTCCGGCTGTGTTCTGGGTCTAGAAAGTGGTTTGGATAGTAAAGTATTTAAATTTTTGGTAGTTCATGTCATAAATGGGCTAGGCAATTCAGAACCATTTATATACGTGATCTCAACATACTTTCCTTATTAGCCACTGTTCCAGAAAAATCTGGTCTCACTGCATGGGAATCAACCTTAAGGTAGTGTAAAACCAGAGAGAGCCAAAGTGTACATTATTGGAATCTTAGAGAAACATGGTCCTGGGCCAAAGCAAGAGCAATGGATCCTTGTGATTTGGGTCAGAAGTAGGGGCTTATAACATAGGATTAAAAGTGTCTTCATCCAGTTTAGAATGTACCTGGTTGTCTCTGGCATTACCAGAGATGATCAGGCACATTCCTGCTGATGACAGTGGCAAGGTTCAGGTTGTAAAGGTTTGTCTTTCTATTGTTTGCTGGGAAGCTGACTATAGTTCGCAGGTAAAACTGACCAGGTTCCTCAGGGGCAATCGTAGCAGTTACAACTGAAGATGGTGGTAGTCACATGGAGCTGGATCCCTGCAGCTGCTCATAGCTATGGCACAGAAATACTTCGTGTAGTGATCCCATGTCACCAAGGAAAGTTAAGAATATGTTTTAATAGTAACTCATATTTTAAATGACATCTGAAAGCAATTATATCTTGGGGGAGACTTCAGCCAAAATGGCTAAAGTTTTATTTTAAAAAAAATCTAAAAAAGAAAAGTTTCAGTTACTTCCGTTTTCTGGTATGTAGAGTCAGTGGGCCTGTACAAATCCTGATCGATCTTGCCAGAAAGCAGGAGCAGGAGATAAACAAGCAGGATTTTTTGAGTAATCAGGAGCCTCAGTAATACTAGGCGATGGCCTGGGGCCTTGGTGTCAGATGTACATTTCCATTTTAGGGCTCTGGTTTGAATAGCAGCTCTTGGAAATTGTAGCCAAGTAACTTTGCTTTTGGCCTAGTCCTTGGAAGATATAAAATCAAACACAGGCACATTCTGGAGCAGTTGGCTGCCCTGAGCCTGTTTCAGAAGTAGTGGTGAACAAACTATCAGAATCTCAGAGAATAAAGGTGCCAGGCAAAAAGGCCAGTGAAATTTCACAGGACATTTAGTGAATGGACAAGTGGTGGGAGTACCTTGCTTCAAAGAGAACAGATTATTGATTTATTTGGCTTGGATTTATTTTATTATTACATATTTGCAGTACAAGATGGTTACATTCATCATTGAGAGTAGATACATGTACTCAACATATCTTGAATATAATCATTATAGTTGCAAACTTGAATTAAAAGAATAACAACAATGAAAATGGGGGACGGGGATCTAGAAGTGGAGAGAGGAAGAAGGGAGGAGGATGAAAGGAACAGATTTCTTATTGCTCTGTTTCTCATGCTGGGATGGAACCCACAGGGCTGCCAGACTCAGTTGCTGGCAGCGCTGTTCCTCTGTTCGTGAGGGGTGAGGTTCCACCTCTTAGAGGGTGGCTGGGAAGGGGCAGCCCCGCCCGACAGTGCCGGAGGCTGCCTGGCTCACACGCTATCTTGTGTCTCCTATTAATCCTGGCGTGGAACAGCAGGTAGCCTGAGAAGCCTGAATTGTGGATTAGTTCCCATGGCACATATAAAAGACGAGTGAGCCTTGTTTGCCAGCAAGTGTATGCAGTCAGTTCTTACTTGTTTGGTCCAAGGGACAACAAAGCTGCAGGAAACATGGAACTTTTTTATACCTTCTTGGAAATGCAAGCCTTGTTGCCTAGGAAATCTTTCTCTCTCAGAGTATTCCGCACCCTGCCAGTGTTGGAGCTACGGAAGAGGCTGCTGAAGTTACTCCAAGAAAACACTTACAGTTTGGTAAAGAAAGGAAGTAGCCCTTTATTGCCTCCAGGCCAGGTTTCTTGGTGTGCAGGTGGCCAAAAGGAAACCTGGTGTGCCTGGTTCTGGATGATGATTAGGTGGTGTTTTTACAGACACCCCAGGCAGGTGTGCAGTGCAGACAGTGCTGGGCGCAGGCATTTGGGGCCGTGTGCAGAGATACGCAGTGTCGCACGGCAGTGTGATGAGTGAGAGGCTCCCAGCTGGTAGGACAGACAGGTATAGCTAAGCAAAAGCAAATAGGTGCACAGCAGTGTCCAGCCTCCCAAGCTCCTGACGCTGGCTGCCAGGCTGGGGACACAGCTTCTCCTCCAGGCTCAGAGCAGAGGGTGCCTTTCCCCTCTGATGAGGGGACATTTTGAAAGCGTTTCTTTCTAACCTAGCCAGCAAGTGGAACTGCTTTAGCAGGAAGAAAAGGTGTGACTGTGACTGTGGCCATAGCAATGGACAAAGCAAAACATGAAGTGCTCCCGGACCCTCAGCAGTCCTTCCTGGCCACTCTGAGTGACCCACAGGTGACCCTGCTGTCCATCCAGAAGTGGTGGTCCTTCAGGAGGAGCCCTGGGGCTGGAGCCCTGGCTAGGCCAGTGTCTTCAGAGGAAGGTGCCTGCTCTCTTCCGTCAGGGAGAGAATTTCCACAGAGAGCTTTGAGTGGAATCTGGAAAATACGTTCCCATCAGGTCAGTGCATCCGCAGCCTGGACTGGGACCCAGTCCACACACTGGGGCTTCTCTGTGTCTCCTGTGAGAGGGGTTGGGTAGAGGTCTGGGGTAGGACTGAGAGTAGGAGAGAAACCTTGGGTCATTTTTTCTATAGTGGGTGAATTTCAGGTTATTTTGTAAGTGCCTATGCAGCCCGTTTTCCAAAATGAGAGTTGAACGAAAGTGGGTCTTAACTCCCTTTAAAGAAAATGTATCTTAATTTTTGCAGTGCAGGAGCGAAAGCCTGGAGCATGCTAGCCAAGTGCTGTATCAAAGAGCTATATTCCCAGCCTCTCCCTTTTATTTTTAAGTGTGTGCTTTATTTTGTTAATCTCTATAATTCACTTAAATAAATACTTAGAAAATGTTGCTGAGAAATGAAGTCACTTTTCTTACGCAAATAAATGTAAGTTTTGTTAAACTCACAGGTCACTTGTGTTCAAAAACAGGACAGTACAACATTTTGTAAAAGTGGTGGCTTTAAGTAATCTTTCTAGTATTAAAAATGGGACTGGTACTCTCTGTGGATTTTTTTCTGATGTTCACTGCTTTATAAGTCCCTCAAACCAGAGGCAACTTTGTAAAAAGAGCTTCTTGTAATGTTGCATGAGAGATTTGCATGCTGAAGGTACTTGGTACTTGGATGATAATCCAGAAAATCTTTAAAGAGCCTTCATTTTGCTGTTAGATCTTTACCCAGGATATAATTAAACTCTAATGTATTTATCTTAACAAATGATTTTTGTGGCTCAGTGGTACAGCGCTTGTCTAGCATGCAGGAGGTCTTGTGTTCAATCACTGCCCCTTCCCTGGTGTAGTGAATTTGTGGAAAATTCCAAGAGCCTCCTTCAGAATTTCCTCCCAGGCAAATGTAATAACAGGAAGTGTGGAATTGTTCAGAGTCTGCCTGGTGAGGTAGCTTTCATGCAGTCCGGGTAAGTGGTTTTGGGGGCAGGTGAGGTATGATAGGGGCAGTACCACAAATTTCATGCCTATTGTAAGTGCTCTGCTTTCCAGGTTATGTGGTTTTCATTTTCATTTAAACTGTATTTAGTCCAGTAGCTAAACTAATGTTTTAAATCATTTAGAATCTTGGTTGACAAAGCATTTTATTTGGCTTTTCATATGTTCACTTACATGATCCAGCCAGAGTACAAAGAGCAAGCATTTTCTGGGGAAAAAAAATTGCTAAAGAACATTTCTTCAGGATGTGCATTTACATCATGTTACAAATGGAGCCTCTCTGTGAGGTGTGGGGTGTGACTCATGCCAGTGATTTTTAACTCTTTCCTCGATGGGGGTGCTACATCTGATAACAGTGGGAAGAGATGCAGGCTCTGCTGATTACAGACAGGATGTGGCCCAGGGCAATTGAGTCTTGGACTCACCAGGGTCAAAGTGTTTAATGTGAAAGCAGGGGGTGAGAGAACCTGCTCTGTAGAGTGGTGAAAGCACTTTGTAGCAACTTCAAACCTGAAATGGAACTTCTTCCAAAGTCCTCTGATCCAGTAGCAGTCCCAGCTCCAAGTTGTATTTTGGTGGTGTTTGGAGTCTGGTAATCTGTAATGAGCACCATTGCAGCTTTGGGTTTTGTTTTCTTTTTTGATACTGGGGTCCTGATTATAAAGGTAATACTTGCTCATTATAATAGGGCATGGAAAATATATAAAAGTAAAAAGAAGAAAATGAGAGCAATCATTTCTTTCTTTATAAGAACAGGTATATCCATCTGTTTATGTGTGCATGTATAAATATATATTTCTTTTTACAAATGTGGGATCAGATTTTTCAGGTTGTGACATATACTGTGCTTTTTGTTTTTCTTCTTTTTCTTTCAAGTATTGAGGATTGAATTATTTTTTGGACAGAAAAAGGAGTTCTTTGGACCTTAGGAAAACTAATAATCTTCAACTGCTCCCTGCTCTGCACTCCCCAGTAAAGGTAGAGGAAGGAAAAGGAGAGCAAGAGAATGTCTTGTCCTTTCACAAATGACTCCTTAGGAAAGTCACAGGGTTTAGCCCTGCTCAGAGCCTTTGCCATGTGCTACACTCCCAGCCCTTTGTTTGTATTTCTAAGACAGGGTCTTGCTAAGTCACTAAGTTGCCCTGGCTGGGTTCAATCCTCTGATCCCTCTGCCTCATCAGCCCAGAGTACTGGTACCACAGACCTGCTTATACTTTTTTTTTTTTTTTTTTTGAGACAGAGTCTCGCTTTGTAGTTCAGGCTGGCCCTAAACTCAGTATGTAGTCCAGGCAAGCCTTGAACTCAGCAATCCTCCTGCCTCTACCTCCCCAGTGCTGGGATTAAAGGTGTGAGCCACCACACCTGGCATTGTGGGTTATGGCACTGATTGCTGGTGGACGTGAGTCACCACACCTAGTAATTGTATATGGTTACCAGGATCAAAACAAGGACCTTGTGCGTGCGTGCTAGGCAGGCGCTGGAACCACTGAGTTAAATCTCTAGCCCTTGTACTTTTTAGCTTAATATTTTGTGGACAGTATTCTGTCTGTTCTACACCCATTTATATTACCATCTTAAATTGCAGTCTAAATTTTAAATTTAGCATTACTTTTAGAATTTAAATGATCATCAGGTAGGGGAAATTGTAGTCGCTGGCTGATTATTATAAAAACCAAACTAAAACTTCATTACAACTGAGTTCTTGTTCACTGATCATGGATGCATTGACCCAAAGACTGTTACAAATCAAGGTTGTGATCTTGAGAATTCATTTAGCACTTGCTATGTGATAGGAACCTGTGTGTAACTCTTTCTCACTCAATTTAATCATTTTAACAGCCTAGGGGGTCCCTGTAAGAGGTGAGAAAGCTGAGACCAAGAGGCAGGTAACAAGTTTGAAGGGTTTCACACCAGGTCTGTGTGGTAACAGGTCTCTTCCACTGGGACATTGAAATCTTTTTTTTTTTTTTTTTTGAGACAGGGTCTCGCTTTGTAGTTCAGGCTGGCCCTGAGCTCACTATGGTGCCCAGGCAAGCCGCCACAAACTCAGCAATCCTCCTGTCTCTGCCTCCCGAGTGCTGAGATTACAGGCGTGAGCCACCACTTCCGGCATTGTGGTATGCGGTGTTGATTATTGGTGGGCGTGTCTCCACACCCAGCATTATTTGTGGTTAACCGGGATCGAACTCAGGACCTTGCACTTGCGAGGCAGGTGCCGGAACCACTGAGCTAACCCTCCGGCCCTGGGACATTGAAATCTTGATTCATATCCAGGGTGAGATAGTTTTGAGAGTACCTGAGAATTTGAGAGCTACTAATTTATGGTGAATGAAAAGTAACCTTTCATCTGTTTTTTTGCTTGCAGAAGACAGAAGTAGCTGCTATGAATAAAACATTTAAAATTGCTATTTATGATTAGTGGATTTGTTTGTTTAAATTTTATGTTTCTTTTACAATACAGACTATATAATTAAGAGTAAAGTCATGACTTTAAACAAGCCTAAGTGTGTCAAATTTTTCTGTTGTGACAGGCAAAGGGGGAAATTCCTTTTCATAAAGGTTGTAACAGGCCAGGTAAATTGTTTGGGGACTCCCCCCACCCCATAGCAGGTCTGCTGCTCTGAGCAAGACTAAACCTGGTAACTTTCCTAAGCAGTTCATTGTGAAAAGGAAAAGACTAAAGAGGAGTTACTTGTCCATTCCTCCTGTCCTTCCTTTTCCGTCCTCCACTTTCACAAGGGAGTGGTTGGAGGTTAGGCACAGGATGCAGAGAACTCCCTTTTCTGTCCCAAAACAATTACCTCAACCTCCTTGCTTGTGACACTGTTGACCCCTCTGGTCAAGGTTGGCTGCTGGTGTTTTGGTTTGCGTTTTTATTTATTTATTTTTTGCAGTGCTGGGGATTGAACCCACGGCCTCATGCATTCTAGGCAAGTGCTCTGCCACTGAGCTGCGCCCCTGGTCCTAGGCTACTGATTGTGTCTTTATATCTTGTTTCTGGCAGAATCTCAGGCCTCAGTATCAGACGGTTGAATAAAGGAACTGCTAGATAAACTGCAACTAGATTCATGTCACAGCAGGGAGGATTGGTTCTAGAGGCACTGAACTGATGATAGCTGTGAGGTTGTTAAATTGTGGACTATACATTTAATTAATTAATTAAAATCTTTGTGGTTCTAGGGATCTGTCCCACAGCTTTGTGTATGCTAGGCATGCATTCTACCCCTGAGCTGTATCTCCACCATTAGCATATTTGGAAAGGAAGATACAGTATTTTGTCTTAGGTGTGGGCCGTTAGGTGGGGTTTCACACATAACTGTATATATATCTTTTTACATAGATAAAATCAACATGACCCAGATGGCACAAGCATAGCCCTTTAAAATAAAGGTGTGTGTGTGGGGGGGTGGTAATATTTTCCTTTGTTGTGGTTTTGAGAAGAAAACAGTCAGAGAATTACCCAGCAAGTGCTCTGTCTGCCCTCTGGAGATCACTGAAGCACTAGAAGGCCTTGGAAGTTTTTGAACAAATTCCTGAGTTTCTGAAGTAGGAACAGTTCAAATAATAAGAGTAGGAGCCCTTTCTGGATCTGTTCTTTACAGTACAAAGCAGTGGGCAAATGTGTCAGTTTACTGAAATTAGTATGGCTGAACCAAAAAAAAAAAAATTAGTATTGTCTTAGACAAACTGAAAAAGCCACATTTATTTTCTGGTTATAAAAGTAAGACTTGGCAGTTCCCTTCAGAGTACATATACTGAAAATAACACTTGGGCTCAGTGTAGTGGGACATACTTCTCATTCCAGTATTGGGGAGGCTGAGGCAGGGGGATCACCTCAACTTCAGGGCCGCCTGGACTGTCTCGTGAGTCCAAGCCCACCTGAACTGCATAGTGAGACTTTGTCTCAAAAAACCAAATGAGTGAATAAGTGAATGAATGAAACACATTTTAATTTTTCAAAATTTGAAAAAATATAGATATATTTTTAAGTCAATATTTTATAACTCACCTAAAGAGAACTTTAATATTACTTATTAATACATAAGTATATACATCTGTATCTTTGGATACATGGATCCTCCTTCAGTGGATGTTTTAGAGATTGGCACCCACCCATGGATGCCTGGAGTACCTCCCTCCCTCCCTCCTTTGCTCCCTCCCTTCCTTCCTTTTCTGCACATATGCTTTGCCACTGAGCTTCCCACTCCCAGTTCTGAGTGGGATTGTTTCTTGAGTAAAATAGTCTCCATACTCTCCCTCCTCCTGAATCTGATAGCCAGAGAATTCTGAGGTAAGACTGAGCAAGGATGTACTTCATACACATATTTAGAATGTTGTACGTAGTCCTGCTGTGTGGGGCCTGTGTTCTAAGTGTGGTTCCCTCAAGTATATTTGTAGGTTGGAGTATTGAAGAAAGCAGAGGAAGTGTTGGTCCCCTGCTGTCATGTTTCTGAGGTGTCAGATGCTAAGGGGTGAAGTCAAGGAACTGGCCTAGACAGCTCCACTTGACAACGTGTTTTTTTTTTGTTTGTTTGTTTGTTTGTTTTTGAGACAAGGTCTCAATTTGTAGTTCAAGCTGATCCTGAGCTCACTATGTAGCCCAGGCAAGCCTTGAACTCAGCAATCCTCCTGTCTCTGCCTCCCGAGTGCTGGGATTACAGGCGTGAGCCACCATGCCCAGCACTGTGGTATGTGGTATTGATTGCTGATGGGCATGAGTCTCCACGCCCAGCATTGTATGTGTTACTGGGATCCAACGCAGGACCTTGTGCTTGTGAGGACCACTGAGCTAAATCTCTGGCCTTGTTTGCCTTGTTTTTAATTGGACGGAAATGGCTGTTTATTTCATGTGAAATTTTCTGCATTATAGTCTCTTCCTAGAATTAACATAGATAAAACTTGTCTTTAAAAAATACAGAGGCTGCTGGACTTTTGAGCTGGATTTAAATCGCAGTTGTGTTGCTTAAATTGATTTGTAGCCGTGGGTAAACCTAGGAGGCTGTGTTGCTGGTTTTTCCCACTGCTCTACACTACAACATTCGGCACAGAAGTCCTCTGTGACCTCAAAATGTAAGAAGACTTCCCACCAGCAAGCTGGACTTGCGCCACCACACACTCCCTGCCGTGATGCGCTGTCTCCCCAGGCCCATAGCTGTGGGTCTGCCCACCGTGGACTGCATGCCCCAACTCAGGAAATTCCTGAGAAAGGTGGTAAAAATCATCATATTTGGATCCCCCGCTGTGGCCTCTTGTGTTTCTAGTCCCTTCTAGTCCCGATGTCCGTCTCGTTAGTAGTTTATTTCAAATTCAAATTCTAGCGAAAGTTCTTCTCCAACTTCATGTTGGGCCTGTGAAATAGGTCCCAGATATTCTCAAGAGTGTAGAATCCCATGGGAATGAGGCACAGGGAGGACTTCCGCCAGGTTTCCCAGGATTCGTTGTTCAACCCCATGTTGTTTGATGAGCCCTTATTTCAAATGTGTTTGTTTTATGTAAAATTTGTTGGGAGGTTTTTTTTTTCCTCTCCAAAAATTGTCTTAATTGAAGAACTGAATTAAAATCACAGAGATACCTTGTGTCTACACTTAATCCAAACAGTTAAGATATTGTTCATTACCAACAGATGCTCACTTGTTTAATAAAGAAGTGTTATTTGCAAAGCTTGCCTTCCTTTACTTCCTGTCCTTAGAAACTGGCCTGTCTAGAAAGAGGGGCCTCTTGAGTATTGTTTGTAGATAAATAGCTTCTATAAATAGCTTCTAGCATGTCTATTATCCTTTTGGTAGGAACATGGAATCAACATTCCATAGAGTAAGAACCAAGGTTATGGCTTGGTAAGTTGGAGCTTAGATCATTGAGGGTTATGGCGTAGTATAAGGAGTCAGTTTTTACTTACTAATAAAGTACGTGAAAATAAATATACTTAAATATTTTTTTTTTTTTGAGACAATGTCTTGCTTTGTAGTTCAGGCTGACCTTGAGCTCACTAGGTAGCCCAGGCAAGCCTCAAACTCACAGCAGTCCTCCTGCCTCTGCCTCTCAAATGCTGGTTTTATAGGTGAGAACTACCACCCCTGGCATTGTTTTAAATATATTCTTAATTATTCATTCATCCTTAGTTCCTTTTCAATTAAATCAATATTTAGTTAATACCAACTATAGTCAAGTTTTTGTCTGGATCTTCTTTGCACTATTACAAACTTGTATTTTAAAATTATGTTTTGGAAATTGATAAAGCATGTGTGTTGTACACTAAGCTGGACCATGAGAATGATTTTTTTCCTTGTATGCCACCCGCCTGACCTCTTCAAATTCCCATTCCTTCCTAATATTGGCTTCTTGCATGTTGTCTTAGAGATGATCCATTTGCACTGAAGCAGCAGAAAATAAATCAAACCAGTCCAGGAGAATGGAAAACACACTCAAAAGTCTTGGAGGCAAAGAATCTATAGTGCTGGCGGAGACTAAATTGGAATTTATTCCAAAACAGTCAGGCCCCTGCAGAAAAAGCAGGGGTCCCTTAAATAAACCAGGAAAGGAGGTGTGGTTATAGAGGTGAGGCCCTTAGGTTACATGCACTTCATTTAGGTCTAAGGAGCATAGAATCACAATACTGGGTAAGGGGCTACATGAGGTGGAGAATATAACATCAGGGTCTTATTACACTAATTTTCTATTCCAAGCAGTACAGGTTAATTGGTCAGAAAGTTGCATCAGTCTCAATATATTTACATAGTCTCATTTTCATGCAGCTCTTCTGGAGACAGACATTCCTGTGTTCTGTAAAGAAGCTGGGCTCTAAAAAAGAGGAAGAGAGAAGCAGGCGGGCTGCTCCTCTGACTACCAGTTAACAGAAGAAACTCTTTCTCAGTTCAGTGTTATAGTCTCTTATTTCACATAGAAACATACTGTGATAGACTCCTCTGGTGACCCTTTCAACAGGCTACCCCACTGAATTCATGCACTGTGTAACTGTCTTTCAAACTGACATCTTGGTCATAGGGCTGGATATGGCTAATGGATAACCGCTGGCATGGGGAGCCTTATTCTCTAGAAATGCTTGTTACTGTGGGGCTCCCTTGCAGAACCTGTGGGCACCAGCTATAAGATCTCCACCTAGTCATATGGAGAAGTTACATGGAAGAAAACAGAGGTGCTATGAAACCCTCCACTAAGCCTCCCACTGGCAGCCAGCATCAGTTTGATAATGGACTATCTTCTGGGAAGTGGAGCCTCCTGTCCCTTTCAGGCTGCCCCACATGAAAACTATTAGCTTTTCCTGCTAAGCCTTGTCCAAATTGAAAACCTGTGAGCAGACCTTAAAAGCCACTAAATTGCATTTGTTATATAGCAACAGATAACTGAAATATATACTGTATATTGTATGCCTTGCTTTTTTCACTGATGAGTGTATTAGAAAACAGTATTTCAGAATGCACAAAGCTGCTTAAGAGGGTAGTATTCCATTATATAATAAAGTAACCAGACTTACTGGTAGAAACTTGTTTTTTCCAATCTTTTGTAGCTTTTAATGTCTTTGTTGTATCCTTTCTTTGGCATACATACATATATACATTTATTGGCAAAATTCTTAGAGGTAGGAGCTGGTTTAAACAATATGTGAATTGTTATTTTCGAAAGTATTACAACATTGCCCTCTAGAAAGGCCCCACTCCCAGCAGGCACTTCTTTTTGATAAATCTTCTTCCTTTTTCTGTTAGCCTACTTTTTAATTTAACTTTTCTGTATGACCATGGGAGATCTTATAGCTGGTGGTTCCTGGGGTCTCCAAGAAAGTGCCATAATAAAATATATATTAACACTTAATACATGCTACCTGAAGCAAATATTTTTTCCTCCCATTTCCTTATTTGTCTTTATCAATTATATCAATCTTCTATTTTATAACTTTTGCATTTCTTTGTTTGTCATACTTAGGCCTTTCCCACTTAGAGATTATTGTAGGTATTGTCCTATATTTTCTTCTAGTATTCTTTTTTTTTTTTTTTTGAGACAGGGTCTCACTCTGTAGTTCAGGTTGGCCCTGAGCTCACGATGTAGCCCAGGCAAGCCTTGAACTCAGCAGTCCTCCTGCCTCTGCCTCCTAAGTGCTGGGATGACAGGTGTGAGCCCCTACGCCCAGCACTGTAGTGTGTGGTACTGATTGCCAGTGGGCGTGAGTCACCATGCCTGGTATTGTTGTATGTGGTTACTGGGGATCAAACCAGGGACCTTGTGCTTGCTAGGCAGGTGCTGGTACCACTGAGCTAAATCTCTGGCCCTCTTTTAGTATTCTTAATATTGCATTTTTTTTTTTTTTGCATTTCAACACTTGATCTGTTCAAACTGTCTTGATGTACAGGTTCCAAATTTTTATTTTTCTGAATATGTTTTTAAGTGGCCAGGGAGTTGTAGTAATCATTCCATATTAACATTATGTCCATGTCAGCTTTACCATAAACTATAGTCTGTATTTATATGTTAGGAATCTCAGTGTGTTTATTGAATTCAAGAAACTAGTTTGAATTACTGACCCATAAATTATTTAATTGTCCCCTTTTTCTCTTCTGTAATAAATGCTGTACTGAATATTCAAGAAAATAACACTATAGTTACCAATGCCAAATGAATATTTATAGTTTCCATTTTGAAAGTTATTTAAACTTTTATCTTCCTAAGCTGCTCAAAAGTCAGAGTTAGGGCTGGAGGGTTAGCTCAGTGGTTCCGGCGCCTGACTCGCAAGCGCACGGTCCTGAGTTCGATCCCCGGAAACCACATACAATGCTGGGCGTGAAGACTCACGCCCACTGGCAATCAATACCACATACCACCGGCCGGGCGTGGTGGCTCACTCCTGTAATCCCAGTACTCGGGAGGCAGAGGCAGGAGGATTGCTGAGTTCGAAGCTTGCCTAGGCTACATAGTGAGCCCAGAGCCAGCCCGAACTACAAAGCGATACCCTTTCTCAAAAAAACAAAAAACAAAAAAGTCAGAGTTAGAAAAATCATTTTATATGTAGCAATATGGACAAGACAGTTAACATAATTGAAATTTGTCTGATGATAAAAAAGTAGAGAGAAGCATGTGCTTTTATCATGTGTTATATATAAAGGCCCGTTCCCATGTTTCAGAAGCATCTCATATAAGTGATGTGGGGTTTAGGGACCAGCTGCAAGTGGGGTGTCTGGTGCACCATTCCTTCCCAGCAATGTCTGCCTATTGTAGGCTGGCCATGCTGTGTTCTTTGTGTAAAGTCACAAGCTCTGCTTTCCCCTCCAAAAGTCTCTCATATCTGCTAGGACAGAAGGACATTTCACTAAGGTGGGCAGACAGTTGACCTCTAGGTTCAGGATCACAGATCGTCAGAGCCAAAGGGAGCTATCTCCATGGCTGGCATTTTGTAGTTTTCCTTTTCTATAGAGTATTGTAATGTCTTTGTACCCTTGGGTTATGTTGAAACCAGTGGCATTGTTTTCCATTTTCTTAGTGCCAGGCAAGTGAGGATATTGTTGAGAATACTTAGTTTAAGGATTAAAAAAATGTTATTTCTTTTTCTTTCAGATCTTATCTAAATTCACTCTGCCTGCTCACTCTTGGAAACAAGCAATGAAGCAGAGTTTTGCCTTTGACAATGTTGGCTACGAGGGGGGCGTGGACAACATGTGCCCTTCCCCGACGATAACCAGCACCATCAGCATTCTGGGCATGACTTGCCAATCCTGTGTCAAGTCCATCGAAGGCAAGATTTCTAGTTTGAAGGGCGTCATCAACATTAAAGTTTCCTTGGAACAAGGCAGTGCAACTGTGAAATACGTGCCATCTGTCATTAGCCTGCAAGAGGTTTGCCACCAAATTGGGGACATGGGCTTTGAGACCAGCATGGCAGAGGGAAAGGCTGCCTCCTGGCCGTCAAGGTCTTCATTGATCCAAGAGGCAGTAGTCAAGCTGCGGGTGGAAGGCATGACCTGCCAGTCTTGTGTCACCTCCATCGAAGGCAAGATGCGAAAACTACATGGAGTAGTGAGAGTCAAAGTGTCACTCAGCAACCAAGAGGCAGTCATCACTTACCAGCCTTACCTTATTCAGCCTGAAGACCTCAGGGACCATGTCAATGACATGGGATTTGAAGCTGCCATCAAGAACAAAGTGACTCCCTTAAGCTTGGGACCAATTGACATTGGCAGGTTACAAAGTGCTAATGCAAAGAGACCATCAGCTTTTGCTAACCAGAATCTCAACAACTCTGAGACCCTGGGACACCAAGGAGACTGCATGGCTACCCTGCAACTAGGAATAGATGGAATGCACTGTCAGTCTTGTGTCTCAAATATCGAAGGAAATATAGGCCAACTCCCAGGAGTTCACCATATCCAAGTTTCCTTGGAGAACAAAACTGCCCTAGTACAGTATGACCCTTCCTGTGTCACACCTGTGTCGCTACAGAGGGCCATTGAGGCACTACCACCTGGGAACTTTAAAGTTTCTCTTCCTGATGGAGCAGGGGGAAGTGGAGCAGGTGACCATGAGTCTTCCCATTGTCCACCCCCTGGCTCTCCCGAGAGAAGCCAGGGGCAGGCCCGGCATAGTTCTGTGGTGCTCAGAGTCGCCGGCATGACCTGTGGATCCTGTGTGCAGTCCATTGAAAATGTGCTGTCCCAGCGGGAAGGGGTACAGCGAGTCTCTGTCTCTTTGGCTGAAGGGACTGCAGCAGTTCTGTATGATCCCTCTATAATTAGCCCTGAAGAGCTCCGAGCTGCTATAGATGATATGGGATTTGAGGCTTCAGTGATTCCTGGTATGTGTTTGAAGTATGTTCTACGTCATATCTTGGTGTCTTAAAACATAGTACCTGAGTGGTGGGTTAGATGAGCTGTGCTCCCTGCTTCACATGTGCACAGTTGATGAGATTCTGTAACCTTTCCTCACTAGTGAAAATTATCAGGATGGGGAATGGAATTTACAACTGTGGCCTCTCATGTGGCTGGCACGTAAGTGCTAAACTCTGGATTTGGACCAGTTTTCTGGAGAGAATCTGATTCTCTTTGAAAGATTACTGTGACAGCGTCAGGCCTCTCTGACCAAAGGAAGTGTGATTATTAAGCCCTAGAGGAATTCAGAGGGACCTGAGCAAGAAAGAAGGCTGGTTCTGGGCTCAGAAAGTAAAAGTGGAGGTCAGAGCTAGCAAGTAGGCCCAGCATCCGGGCTAGCATTGGGGCTGTGTGTGATAGGGGCTGGCCCTCAGAGAGGTGGAGCCTGGCTTAACCTCTCCCAGGTGCTGGAGGGCCTCCTGGGCTGGAGATGCAAATATGAGTTTAGGAGTGCCGGTTAGGTAGAGATACCAGGGAAAGAAAGGAAGCTGGGGGAGGGTGGTGCATATAGGGCCAGAAGCTTTGAGCAGGGTCTGAAGAAGAGGCTGGCCTCCTGATGATAACTCAAGGTACGTAGAGGTGAATGTATGAAGGGTGTTTCAGGGTTAGGTGCGGTGAGGCCATCGAAAACCTCAGCAGCAGCTTCAGGGTGTGCCAAAGAGAGGAGCTTAACCTGCACCATGGTGAGGGTGAAGAAACCACTATGGTCTGGAAAGGGTGAGAAGGACTAAGAAAGGGAAAGATAGGAATGTTCCAGAGACATGGTGAAGATAAAGAAGAGGATGTTTTGAGATAAGGTATACTGTAGTACCTGGGCTGGTTTTAAACTGGCTCACATGACGTCTCTTGCCTCAGCCTCCTTAGTGGCTGGTAGTACTGAGCCAGGAGTACCTGAGGGCACATTTGGTGTGGGTGGTACTTTTTTTTTTTTAACCATTTAGCATCCTGATCTTGTGTGTTTCGTAAATGTGCAGAATTAAACCAGAGGTGGTGGCCACAGAGCCCTGAGGCTGGAGTCACTGCTACAGGACACGGTCACCCAGCTCAGAATAGCTGCTTGTGGTGCCCATAGGCCAAGCCCCAGGCAGCACCCAGGGCTGATGGAGTTGGTTTCCCAGCCCCTGTTTCCTCTGACCACCAAGATAAGTTTGTGTCCTTGAAGAGTTTTCTGTATTGTGACACTTGCCTTGTCCCTCTGCACTTACCACACCCCCCTCTGAAGATGCTAAGCTATGAGTGGTTTGGTCATATTCTTTTTCCTTTGTACCAAGTTTTAGAAATAAAGAGTCCTTATTTCACCATACCACGGAAGGAATAAAAACAAAACCAATAAGGAAAACACAGTAGAACAGTAAATCCTTTACTCAAAAGGTGAGAAATACAGTATGGGGTCAGCATCTGTTTTGTTTTGTTTTGTTTTTTTGAGACAGGGTCTCGCTTTGTAGTTCAGGCTGGCCCTGAGCTCACTATGTAGCCCAGGCAAGCCTCGAACTCAGCAATCCTCCTGTCTCTGTCTCCCAAGTGCTGGGATTACAGGTGTGAGCCACCGTCCCCGGCAGCATCTGGTATTTTTATGAGAGGGTTAAAGTTTTAATAGTACAGTTGGGTAATTGGTAATAAAAAAGAAATGAGCATTTAACTACATATTATAAGAGTTAGAATTGGGGCCTGGGGATTTAGCTCAGTGGTTCTGGCATCTGCCTGGCAAGTGAAAGGTCCTGAGTTTGATCCCCAATACCATGTATCACAATGCTGGGTGTGATGGCTCATGCCTCTAATCCCAGCACTTGGGAGGCAGAGGCAAGAGGATTGCTGTGAGTTTGAGGCCAGCCTGGACTACACAGTGAGCTCAGGGCCAGCCTGAACTACAAAGTGAGACCCTGTCTCAAAAAAAAAAAAAAAAAAAAAAAAAAAAAAAAAAAAAAAAAAAAAAGAATTGACTGAGTAAGCCTAGAAAGAAGTGGTTTTTATTGGGCTAAATTATATTTAGCCCAAGAGATTATCAGATTTAACAAATAAAGAATATTAGAGGGCCGGAGGGTTAGCTCAGTGGTTCCGGTGCCTGCCTTGCAAGTGCAAGGACCTGAGTTTGATTCCCGGTAACCACACATAATGCTGGGCGTGGAGACACGCCCACCAACAATCAACACCGCATACTACAATGCCTGACGTGGTGGCTCACGCCTGTCATCCCAGCACTTGGGAGGCAGAGATAGGAGGATTGCTGAGTTCGCGGCAGCTTGCCTGGGCACCCTAGTGAGCTCAGGGCCAGCCTGAACTACAAAGCAAGACCCTGTCTCAAAAAGCAAAAAAAAAAAAAAAAAAAAAAGAATATTAGAATAGTTATATTTTGAATTTCAGATAAACTGATTTTTAATATAGTTTCTATGTATGATTATATATTGAATATATATTTACACTAAAAATTGAGTGTAATAATATACACTAGAAACTTATCTGTTCATCTGAAATTAAAATTTAATATCCTATAGCTGGCAGTTTTAATCTAGGACAAACCATTAGTGGGCTGGTGAGTAGCATTTATAACCACTTAAATGATAAAAGGTATTATTTACATTGGATACATCTCTCTGGATTGATTTGGAGATCCTCGTGGATAATTTTCAGATCTGTGTGACTCATGTCTCCTTGGACTCACTAGAACCCAGCGTATTACAGACATTTGGGAGGGAGAGGGGAGAGGGACAGGCTATAATAAGTAGGTAGCTCCGTCAGGAGTGATTTACTGCAGGGAACTAATTACAGCCAGACTCAAGAACTGAAAAGCGAACTGGCCATGGGAGGCAGAGGTGGAGCTCATAGGAGAGGGGTGCTCCTATCTGTCCGCCACGTCCTTCCACGGAGGGGATGTTGTATAAGTCACACGAGCAAAGCATCCCAGAGTGTGAGATTCAGAAGAAGAAAAACTTAAAAGTCATGAGTAAGGTTACTGCCAGTCTTTCTGTCTTCTGAAATGATGGTCCTTCATTAACTGATATCATTATCTCTTCTATATGCTTTGCAAGGTACGATTTTTGAGTTATTAAAATACTGTGAGTTTCTGGAGCAGTGAAAGTATCCTGTATATTGAACTTAATGTATTTATGTGGTAGGCAAAATGAAGGGTCCAATGAAGGCCCCCCTGGAACCTGTGAATGAGTCACCATACATAGTAAGAGACTTTGTACAAGGATTGATCAAAAAATACAGTGTAGGGCCGGAGATTTAGCTCAGTGGTTCTGGTGCCTGCTCACAAGTTCAAAGTCCTGAGTTCAATCCCCAGTAACCACATACAATGCTGGGTGTGGTGACTCACACCCACTAGCAATCAATACCACATACCACAGTGCCAGGCATGGTGGCTCACGCCTGTAATCCCAGCACTCAGGAGGCAGAGGCAGAAGGATTGCTGAGTTCTAGGCTTGCCTGGACTACATAGTGAGCTCAGGGCTACCTGAGCTACAAAGCAAGATCATGTCTCAAAAAAAAAATATAAATGTTTAATTTTAAAAAGTGCCACCAGAAAGCCACACTGCCATTACTCACCCTCATTTTAACCATGTTCTGTTTTTCTTGCCACTCGGTAGAGCAGTTCTAGAAGTTCTCCTTTGTCTTTATGAGGGATGTTAAACACAGTGAATTCTTTTGCCAGATGCCATCCGAAAACATATGACATGTCCTCATCCACCTGTTCACTGGATCTGACTCTGTGAGACATCTGGCTCTTCCCCAAAGTTCAAAATCACCTTGAAGCGTAAATGTTTTGAATCAGTATAGGATATCGAAGTGGCTAAGACTAGAGACACCCATGGAAAAGGTCTTCCAGAACTGCTTCAGAAATGCTGCAAAGCATGGGATAAATTTGTCCTGAGCAAGGGGTTAGGATTCTGATGAGATTAACAGTAGTATGTCTTTTATTGTAATAAATTAAATACACACACATATATTCACCATATTTTTTTATCATACCACATTAGAATTAAAGAAATGAGTGAATCTTGAGATACAGGGAAGCTGAATTAACTCAGTGGACCCGGTTGAATCCCATCAGTCATCAAAAGTGGAGAGCTTTTCCTGACTGAGTTAGAGAAGAGGGTCAGCTAAAGAGAAACTCAGGTTGCTAATTTTGAAGATGGGGGAATCATACCATGAACTTGGCTGGGCAGGTGGCCTCCTAAAGGACATAGTGCTGTTGACCCCTTGATTTCAGTCTGGGAAGTCATGTGACACTTGTAACTATGGGACTCTAAGATAATACGTTGTGGCCTTTAAGCTGCTAACCTTGTAATCTGTTAAAGTAGCAGTGGGAAACTAATTGAATGAAATTCAACTAAATTCAACAAGATTCAGAGGAAGATTCTTTGTGGTTTTTGCATCTTATTCTAAGTAAATTATATCTTTTTTTTTTTAATGTATGGTACTGGCATAAAGATAGACAAAAAAGATCAGCGAACACAATGAAATCCCAGAAACAGGTCCATGCATGTGTAATCTCCAGATATATGGTAACGCTGTCTTTGGTATTAAGTAAGGAAATGATAGTCTTTTCAGCCTGTGGAACTGGATCATAATTAAAAAGAAATTAATCTCAAATCCTAATTTGTCCTGTACACAAAAAGTAATTGAAATGAATGTGGAAGTTGTTTGATAATATAACTTCTTAAAGGAAATACTATGAATATTTTTGTATTGTTGAAGTAGACATCTGCTAAATACAAAATAAACAATTTGTTATTTGTTTATTTATTTATTTATTTATTTGAGACAAGATCTTATATGTAGTCAGGCTGGCCTAAAACTTACTATGTGACCCAGGCTAGCCTCCAACTCAAAGAAATCCTCCTGGCTTAGCCTCACAAATACTGGATTACAGGCACATGCCACCATATCTGGCTCAATTTATTATTTTTTTTAATGGCTGAGGTTGTTTGAAGGCTCTAGGTTTAATCCTCAGTATCAACCTCCCCCAAAGTACTACCCATTTAAAAAAAAAGAATCCGAACATTCTGTTTTATTGACATGAGGGACTTTGTTCACTGAAGGAACCATTAGAAGGGTAAAAACAAACCATAAGCTGGGAAGAAGTATTTGCAGTGCACACCGTAGACAAAGGATTTTTATCTAGGATATATAGAGTACTTACACAAACAGAAAAAGGCAAACAACTCAGTGAGAGCCTGAACCTCATGGGAAGAGAGCCATATTTCTGCTAACAAGAATGAGGCAGTGAATGGTCAAAGGTGCAGATCCTGGAATTAAACAGAACTATTTAAACCTTGCTCCATTACTTTGAGACATGTTAGTTTCTTCATTTCTTCATCCACAGGGAGGCTAATAGCATTTACCATTTAGGGCTATTTTAAGAACTAAAGAGGCTGTAAATGTAAAGTGCTTAGCAGAATGCTTGATGAGTTACTGTTACTACTATCATCATCGTGTTCTTTAAATCTTTGGCTACTTAAAATAGTCATCTTTAGAGATTGTCTCTGATTGTAGGAAGGCAGAGACAGAGATAGAAATAGCAACACCCAGACCAGCTCTGTAGGAACTTTTAATCTGAACATTGTCAGACTTGAATTTGTTGCTCTGAAAAACACATTACTATTTAGTCTTATAATGTGAATTATTTCTGATGTTTTATTCTAGAAAAGCATTCTACCAACCATGTTGAAAGCCACAGTGCTGGGAATGCCATGCCACAAACTCTGGGTAACCCACCTGTTTTTGTGCAAGATGTGGCTCCCCAAGCCAGGGTACCCCTTAATAACCACAGCCGTGACAACTCATCAAATATCCCCCAATCCACGGAAACAGTAGCACCACAGAAGTGTTTTTTACAGGTCAAAGGCATGACCTGTGCATCCTGTGTGTCTCATATAGAAAGAAATCTCCAGAAAGAAGCTGGTAAGTGATCTACACCCCATTGAATTTGGGGATGCTGTGTTTAGAGTGGGTTTCTCCCTTTGGAATCACTCTTGGCTGCATTCATCAGTAGCCATGGCAAATCTGATGATACAGATGTCTGTCTAATTTCTTTGTGCAATTGGCATTGTTCTCTAAGAAGTACTTAGTTTGAGAGGAAATATATCTCTATGTAAGCTAGCCATCAAAAATCCTGTTTAAAGGTCATGTTACAATTTATGGTTTGACTTATTAATTAGCTCTCCCCCATATTATTCAGTCCCATTGACTCCTTTCTATAGAATGAGTAAATAATATCCATTTGTGTAGAAGTTCCGATTTGAAATATTCTGTCCCATTGTTCCTGTAACCAGAGTCTTATGGAAATAGTAAAGGTTTGTTCTTCAAACTACATTTCTTTATACCTTTCCCTCTTTTTTCTTTTTGTTGTACTGGGAATTAAATCTGGGCCTAGCACATGTTAAACAAGTGCTCTACATTGAACTACTTCCCAGGCTCCAATAATGTCGCTTAAATCTGAAGGTACTGAAGGAAATCCAGCCCCCTTTTATCAGTACTGAGGATTGAACCCAGGGTTTCACACACTCTCGACAAGTACTCCCATTAAGCTATATCCTCAGCCCCTTTTAAAATTTTATTTTGATGTAAAGTCTTGCTAAGCTCACTGGGGTAGATCTTGAACTTGTGATCCTCCTGCCTAACTCCACCAAGTCGCTGAGATTACAGATGTATCCCCCTTTTTTCTTTGGAAATAGTTGAACCATGACTTTATCTCACTTAACAGAGATAATTTCCTTCTTTCAGCATCCTGGTGGCTTTTTGTGTCTTTGTGCTCTGGTTCCCTGTCCCTTAGCATCAACTCTAAATGAGGAAGTCATGTTTTCTCAGCTTTTCCTACTATGTCTTAAAACTACCTGGATTATAGACTGACTATTCTTAAATGGAGGCCCTACAAGAATTCCTTTGTTATCCATGGGCTGGCTGATCAGGAGATTAATTTATAATTTATAATGCTGGTCTTCACCTGTGTGAATCCCTCATTTTCACCCCTTATACTTTGTAAAGCACATCATTGCTTTCATTTACTTGAATGTAGTCCCTCTCCTCCCACTCCATATACTAACATAATACAATTAGCAAGATACTCTGTAGGATTTCTTCTTCATTGCTGAAAATCATTAGGAACTGAAAAATAGTAAGACCATTTTGAAAATTGCTTTTCTCTTATGTGACTGCTTAGAGAAAAAAAAGCATGTCTTTAACAGTAGTGAGTAGCTGCAGACTTCCTCCCTTGTTTTGATGTGCATGCAGCCATGCAGTCTTTAGAAGCCTGACTCAGTGCGGCCCATGGACCAGCTTTATCTGCATCACTGGGAGCTGAGTGGACATGTGGAACTTCAGACCCAGTGAGTTAGAACCTCTATTTTAACAAGGTCTTCAGATGACTCCTATGCCTGTTATTGTTTAAGAAGGATTTTTTCTTTTTTTAAAGAATAGTGGTATTTAAACTTGACTGTGCATTAGAATAACCTGGAGAGCTTTTGTAAAAAAATGACACGTACCCACCCTAAGACATTCTGGCTGCTTGGTCTGGGTTAGGGGCCAGCACTGAGATTACCCGAATTCCACAAATGTTCATCATGTGTTACCAAGTTAGAGAAACACTGCTCTAGAGGCTTTTGGAGATGCTTTTTTTTTTTTTTTTTTTTTGGTTAGACTGCTGACTGTGTCATCTCAGACACCTTGCTCAGCATCCTGACTGTGACCTGATGTTTTCAGGTGTTCTGTCCATCCTGGTTGCCTTGATGTCTGGAAAGGCAGAGGTCAAGTATAATCCAGAGGTCATCCAACCACCAAGGATCGCTCAGCTCATCCAGGACCTGGGCTTTGAGGCAGCAGTCATGGAGGACAATGCAGGGTCCGATGGTGACATCGAGTTGGTTGTAAGTACCGTGGCTGCCTCACAGGCTACAGTCTTCACATGGTTTGCAGATGAGTTTCTGACAGCAGTCATGCTTGTGACCAGTAAGTATCCTCCATCTTAGACATACTCTGTTTGTCAGTGGGTTTTGTCCCTCCCCTGTGAAGCCAATAAGAGTGACCTGTTGGTTTTGTAAAGGAAAGTCAGTTAAGTAAAAAAAGTCAGAGGAGGCAACCTCGGCAAGGACACTCGGTATGAGGAGGAAGAGGTGAGATGCAGGAGCCTGGAGGGAGATGTGGCACAGGTAACAGGGTGCCCTAGGGTGGCACCCAAGGGAGGTTGAATGCACACACAGTTCTTTAAGTCTAAAGAGAAGCTCAACTGTGTGGATTTAGCTGTAGGCAGTGGAGGTAAGTCTCTGGAGTGATCACTGACATTCACAGATAGGGGCTTGGGGGTGTAGCTCAGTGGCAGAGCACATGCCTATGGGTGCGTGACTCTGGGCTGGGTGTTTGGCCCTGAAAAACAACACAGAGAAGCACAGGGCTCCTAGATAATTGGGGACCAAAGTATCCTAGAACACTTTGTCTGAGGGGAGCACCTTGGGCAGTGACTGGTCCCACTGTGGTTGAGCTGGGAGGGCTGGCTCTGTTCTCTGGCACAGCCACACATTGACAAGTCATTGAAAACAACAGGTAATTCTGGTATTTTCAAAATGTTCATTTCAAAAGTTCTTCTACATAAAGCTCTTTTTATGAAAAGGGAGACGTAGGAGAAAACCACAAGAGAACTGAGTAATGCTCTTTTACTTGCTTGAATGTTTATTCACTGCCAAGTAAATGTTGCTAAGTAAATGTTTGAAGAAAGCGTGGAGGATACAAGCTGCACATTGAGCTCCTGATAAGGGCAGTCTCTATGGAGCAAACCCTTGGCCCCTGGGGCCCCATATGTTGAGAGGCAGAGTTTATCCTCGCTGGGCTGCAGCTTGCATCAGGCCTGTGAAGAGGAGGGTCTCTGCTACCCATTGCCAACTCCACACACGGACATCCCATCCCCCTCAGGCTACTATATGGAAAATCTTAATCAAGAATGTTATTGGAAAGAGTTTTTTTTTTAAATTATGATGTAGCAATAGTTACATTGGCATCACCTGACCACAGACATTTTATGTGAAGTTCTGTTAAAATTAGTATTTTAGGAAGTACTGACCACTGATACCAGAGCAATGAGTTGTCTGATTTGTCTGGTCCATATTCCAAAAATGGCACATCACACTTCAATTTCTTCTTCTCTGCAGGAGTGCTACAGGCTTTGGCTGGCTATGAAATCTAGCCCTGTTGCTGCAGGGACATTTGTCAATCTCTAATACCTTGTGAGGCCTCACAATGCTGGTATAGTGGCATGGAGCACTCTGGAGCCAGGCTGAGTGCAAGCTCCTGCTCTGTCCCTCACTGGCTGTGTGACTTGAAACAAGTTACTACACATGTCACCCCTGTGTTTTTGAGACCTGCCTTGTACAGTAGGGAGAGCAGTACTATACTAGGATGGGGCCTGACATTTGCACGTGTTTTATAGGTGCTAATTTTTATTATTACTGAAAAATAGAAGGAGAGTTTAGGACCACCATTGAAATATTTGTAAATTTGATAAGATTCTGTTATTGCAGCCAGTATATTAGCCCCTATTTGCCTGCCAGCCCTCTCTCTTCAGTATTGTGCTTGAGTCTCCCGCCAAGGTTAATGTGTTCCAATTACAGATGAGTTCCCCCTCTACTTCCCTAACTCCAAGTGGTCTGTCTTGTCTCTTGCAATTCTTTCTGGGGTCACAGATGCAAATTTCAAGTGCTTTCTGGGCACATCATCCCAAGGCACATTACCCCTCATTGGCTTCATATCAGGAGTCTTCATGCTATGGAGCCAGCTAGCACTAAGATTTCCACCTTGTCCTCTCAGGCCTTGTGCCAGCTAAGCTAGCTGCAGGTGCCCTGGACACCTATCTCATGCCATGCTGCTTTATGCCTCTCCCTTTAGTGTTTCCCTGCCCCTCACCTGTCAGTGCCGTCTCCATACTTTGGTCCCCCTCAGGTTCCACTTCTTCCATGGGTCATTCTGTGAGTTCTGCCCTCCAGTTGCTAATGAGGCATTCCTCCTCGGGGCCATCAGAGCTCTGGAGCAAGAGGCTGTTAACAGAGGTGACAAACCAGGCACTGGCAAGACCCTAAATTATAGAGCCTTTCAAGAGTTCAGAGGTTATACACAGGTGCACATCCTTTTAAAAGCCAGTTACTCTTCAGTGTTGCTGATAAGATCACTGAAATATAGCTTCCTGAAGTCCATTCTTATTAGAGGCTGAGGTCAAGCCTGGGTTTGTTGTCCTTTGCTAAATGGCTGCTACTTTCTAAGCTGAGCTTGGGGAGAACCACTGTTTCTAACCCTAAAGGGAAGGTGAGAGATGAACATCTTTGAACATCTTGCTTATGGGCTTGTGGGTGGGAGTCTGTAGTCTTAGGAGAGTGCTGTAGCGGGAGAAGGTGGGTGGCTGGTGGCTGGTGGCTGTCTGTTATCTAATCCTCTGCATGCTTCTTTTTCAAGACAGGGTCTTACACATAGCCCAAGCCAGCTTGGAATTCACAGCAGTCCTCCTGACTCAGCTTTCTGGGTGCTGGGATTGCAGGCATGTGCCACCTGTGCCATCCCCCCAGGTGCTTTTGAAAGGTGCACCTGGGGGGTGCCATGGTCCCATGGCATTTTGTTCCCTGTCCTGCAGATCACAGGGATGACCTGCGCTTCCTGTGTTCACAACATAGAGTCCAGGCTCACCAGAACCAATGGCATCACCTACGCCTCTGTGGCCCTTGCTACCAGCAAAGCCCATGTGAAATTTGATCCAGAAATGATTGGTCCACGGGATATTGTCAGAATTATTGAGGTAATTCATTCATGAAAAATTGTACCCAGTTTTAACAAAACAGTAACAAAGAATCATTGAAAAAATGAGAACATATAATTAAGGAGAAAGAAAAAAGTAAAAATCACCTAAAATCTACCAACTTTTACCATGGAATAAGGTTATTTTCAAATAATCCATGAAGGTGAGTAAATAACAAATCATCTGAGAGTGTTTATTGATGAATAGGTAAGAAAGAGATGAGAGAAAGACATTATTGTTTTTAGTTTCAGATATTCCCAGAGAAGCATCAGCATTGCCAAGGTATCCAGTACAAAGTGTTAAGTTGCCAAATTATAATTCTAAAATATTTATGTCTACCAAGTATCTACAAAGAGAATGTTGGCGCTGGACAAAATGATACTACATTTTGCCTTCTGCTAAGCCTCATAGGAAAGTTTGATCTTTTTTGCTGTGGAAAGCAAGCTAGAATGTTTGTTTCTGTGCTGCCTCCTGGCCCTTCACCCAGGTTGTGCATAGACCTGCCATTTCCTCTTTTAAGATCTGTGTTACAACAGTGTAAGAGTGAACATCGCTGATGACTGGAGTGGGTTAGAGCAATCAACACTAAACAAGATTACCTGTGGCAGTGAATAATTAGGATAAATTAAGCTTAGTGGGAATGACTGCTTACGAAATAAAACATCTTACAGCAGGCTTAATGCTGTGTTACCTTTAATTTTCCCCTCATTGTGTGTATTTAAAGAGAGATATTGTTTGTATGGCTGAGGAGAGCTTTTTGACATGGAAATGGTATCTCCCCCTCGGAGGCAGAAGATAGAGCTCCTTCATCAAATGAAGAAAGATTCTCAGAGGTTAAGGGCTTTGCTCCCTGGGACCTAGATCCTAGGTGCTGCATGACACTTGAACCCAGATCTCACAGTTCGAAGCCCAGCAGCCCTTCTACCTACTATATCACTATGTTGTTCTTGAAGAATAGTGGTAACATGGCTAAGGAGTCACACTGATACAACAAACAGGAAGGGAAGTCTGAGGTAGGACCTTTGGGTATAGCCTCCACTCAGTCCACTCAGTGTGGTGCGACATCCTCCCTCCCTTATTAGATGAACATTAGAATATTGCTCGGCCTCCATGTTTGCGTCTCTGGGGTATCTTTTCCCAATATAATTAGGTTGGTGTTAGTTGTAAAAGCATTTATATTACACAGTCTTAGGAACTCTTTTTTTTGTCCTGCTACAACATTCTGTTTGTATAAAAATACCCCCCTTGCCGGGCATGGTGGCTCACGCCTGTAATCCCAGCACTCGGGAGGCAGAGAGAGGAGGATTGCTGAGTTCCAGGCTTGCCTGGGCTATATAGTGAACTGAGGGCCAGCCTGAACTACAAAGCGAGACCCTGTCTCAAAAAAAAACAAAAACAAAAACAAAAAAACCCTGCTGGGCGTGGTGGCTCATGCCTGTAATCCCAGCATTTGAGAGGCAGAGGCATGAGGATTGCCGTGAGTTCGATGCTTGCCTGGACTACATAGTGAGCTCAAGGCCAGCGTGAACTACAAAGTGGGACCCTGTCTCAAAAAAAGAAAAAAAAAAAAAAACCTCCCCGGTGTTCTGGGGCCCCTATCTTTATCATGGTGACTAACATTTCCTGACATGTTCATAGTGTCAGAGACCAGTGATCAGATCAGAGTAGTTGTGCAAGTGTGTGGGGTCATGAGGAAAGCCCATGGCTGAGGCCCAGGCTCTGTGGTCATGGGGGTATCCTGGCTTCCAGACGCCGAAGGGCTTAGAGCATCTCCAGTGGGAGGCAGTGGGACTGAAGGCCTTGAGATCAGAATTCAGGCCCTTGCTCTTCTAAGTAGTGCTGTGGTTTATGGCAAAGTATTTAATCTCTGTGACTTGCTCTTATGAACGGAAGAAAACTACTAGACTATGAAAGATGTGGGATTCCTAAGCTCAGGATTTCTGAATTTGCAAGTCATTACTGGTCAGCTTTGGGGCCTGGTGAAGTTAGCCTTTGCCAACATGAAGGGTCAGGAATCAACATTTGACACTGTTGCCTCAGATGATGCAGCCTCTTGACATAGGCGGTACTGAACCTCTGAGCAGCGTTTGTCAGCTAGTGGGAAAGAACCCAGGAAAGTCTCTGGGGCACTTCAAGATGAATGGTCTAATTTCCAGAACTCTAAAGTGCTCTCTGCCAATGAGTGTTTTAACAAGTACCTGCCCTTTTGTTTCCCACCCTTCTCTTTTTGATAACAAGGATATTGGCTTCCATGCTTCCCTGGCCCAGAGAAGGCCCAACGCTCATCACTTGGACCACAAGATGGAAATAAAGCAGTAGGTAGAATGCCAAAACAAACTGAAGACCTGTCTGTCTGTCTCCTCCGGCTCTGTGGCTCATGTTATATGGACAGTTTTCTACTTGTTGGTGTCCTGGTGTCCCCAGGCTCCCACCTGGATTGGTTGCCTTTATCCTTGGAACATGAACCCGCTGAAACAGCACCATCTGTAGAAGTTTTGCATTGAGGCAGCATTCCGGGTCTGTGAAATGCAGCGACTGTAACTGTGGGGATGAATTTTAAAGTTTCATTTAATTTTCATTAATTTCAATAGCAAGCTATAATTGGATAGTGCTCAAATTGGGAGAGGAAAAGGGAGAATTTTCATTTCTCAACAGTATTTTCAGACTTTATTTATATGGATTCTGGATCCATATAAACTAGAATCAGACCTCATGGCTAAGTGAAAAGCAAATGGCCAAGGAAACAGGAGCTGGAGGTTCATTGTTTCAGACAGTATCTTACGCTTTCAACAAATTTAGAAGCTGCTATTGTGTGCAGAGCATTATGACACTGCTGGGGATAAACAGGCTCCTTGGTCCCTGCCTTAGTTTGGCCTCGCCTGCCAGGAAGGAGTGAGGAGCCATGACAGCCATAGTATAGGTGGGTTCTGGAAGGTGGAGGAAGCCTCCACACAGGGACCCAGGATTTGAGCCTTAGGGTGACTGTATTGGTAGTGAAGGCATCTTCTGGGGTGCCCTCCAAGGATCTCCAGGACATAGGAGGGGCTGGCAGGTCTGGAACCTAGAAAGCCAGGAAATCTAACTATCCAGGGCCTTGGGTAGCAGCCTGGGCACATAAGATAGGCAGGACTGGTGCATAGTCACCAAGACGAAGTGGAGGGCTGGAAAGCCATACTACTAGAGCATTCTGCCATTAATGGTCTGTGAAGAGGAGGGAGAGCAAAGGAGAGGAACGAGGCAAGAAGCTCCACTGCCACTTGGTTGGAGATTCATGTGTGCTGCTGGTGACATGAAACCACAGCTGGGGTTCATCTCTGACACCAGATTGCAGACACAGTGTTTGTCAAGACAGCCTCACTGTTCTGACTGTGTTATAAATAATCATTTAAAAATTGAGTGTGTAATGGCTGGTACAGTGGCACATACCTGTAATCCCAGCTCTCTGGGAGGCTGAAGACAGACCACAAATTCAAGCCCAGCCAGGGCAACTGAGTGACTTGATAAAACTTTGTCTCAATAAAACATAAAGAAGGGCTGGAACTGTAGCTCAGTGCAAATGACCTGGGTCCAGTCCCCAGTAAGCCCTGCTGCTGACAAAAGCGAATGTGGAAGCAAGCTGGTTCTAGTAAAATACTGCCATCGGATTTTGTTTTTCCTTTGAGAGTCTGTGTAAGAATGCATTGGAGGAAAAAGCCACAGGCCTTTGCAGGTTGGATGTTAACCTCTTTGGGGTAGATTCTTAGCTACTGAGCCTCAGCTGTGAAGCTTAGACCAAGAGTCACATGGCCCCCAACTCAAAAAGTGGGCTCTGTTGTTACAATGTTGAGCTCTTCAGATTGTCCTTGAGATGGAGGCTTAGGGAGAGGGCTGTACTTTTGTTTCATCCCATGGTGGTGTGTTCCACACATGTGAGAAAGTCAGGTCGTAAACCGAGCCTTCAGGAGGGGACCGTCCTGCAATCTGTGTGGTGGTGTCTGACATGTCTGTGTGCTACATTGCTTCCAGGTGGAAGAAATCTTTCCTGTGCAGCCTGGTGTTTGGCATCCCCGTCATGGGCTTAATGATCTACATGTTGATACCCAGCAGGGAGCCGCACGAGGCGATGGTCCTGGACCACAATCTCATCCCAGGACTGTCCATTCTGAACCTTATCTTCTTTATCTTGTGCACTTTTGTCCAGGTACGAATTGGAAAGCTGGGGAAGCCCCAGCTTTCAGCGCTCATGTGTAGCCCACAGATATTCTCCCTCTTAGGCCAAACATGATATTTTAGCTTGTTTTCAGTGGTATTTCCTGCTCAAGTTCCTGATATTGCTCCCTTTATTTCTATGTTATGGCCAACAGGCAGGGCTGGACCCTCTGCCAAGGAAGTTAAAATAGGTTTAGTTTCACTGTCAGTTTCTCAGTCAACTACAGGTGACCAAAATTCCCTAGAGCAGCAGCTTCCTCTCTGTGAGACTGGTGAATCTGTGTCCCCAGTTTGCTTACTTTAGCTTACCTTACCTATTGTTAGAAGCAGCAGTTGGATGCCCCAGAGTTCACGCTTCTCTTGAATGATCTGCCTTGAAAAGGCAAAGGTATGTCCTTTAGAATGAGCACATTGTAACTCAGCAGGCAGTCTTGTGGGATGTCTGCTGTGACTTAAGGAACCAGCCATGTTCCTGGTGGAAGATGTGCTGTGTCTGTGTTTATTTTGGGGGAAAAAAAAAAAGAAGAAGAAGAAGAACTGAACTTTTTTTTTTTTTTTTTTTTTGAGATAGAGTCTTGCTTTGTAGTTCAGGTTTGCCCTGAGCTCACTATGTAGCCCAGGCAAGCCTCAAACTCAGCAGTCCTCCTGTCTTTGCCTCCTGAGTGTTGGGATTACAGGTGTGAGCCACCATGCCCAGCACTGAGGTATGTCGTACTGATTGCTGGTGGGTGTGAGTCACCATGCCCAGTATTGTTGTATGTGGTTACCTGGAATTGAACCAGGTACTTTGGGCTTGCTAGGCAGGTGTTAGAACCACTGAGCTAAATCTCCAGGCCAAAACTGAACTCTTGAGTTACCTTTGGAGTATGTATTAGGCAGCCTTCCCTTTGCTAGGAGATAACACCTAACACCTACAATTTAAAGGAACTGAGGTTTATTTTACCTCATCATTTAAGAAGGTTCAGTCCATAGTCTGCTGGCTCTAAAGGGGAACCTTCATGACAGAGGGGCATGGAAGAGGGGAGCCCCTCACCCCA
This sequence comes from Thryonomys swinderianus, assembly GCA_004025085.1. Taxonomy (NCBI): domain Eukaryota; kingdom Metazoa; phylum Chordata; class Mammalia; order Rodentia; family Thryonomyidae; genus Thryonomys; species Thryonomys swinderianus. Next base: position 51,992 of record PVIC010001393.1, on the reverse strand, counting down.
TGACAGCCAAGAGGAGAGCAGGGAAGAGGAAGGGACCAGATACAGTCCTCAAGGTCAGGTGCCCATGACCTACTTCTTCCAGCTAGACCCACCTCTTTGAGGCCCCTTCAACTGTGGACTCCCTAGGCTATTGGCTCATTGGTAAGGTTAGTGTCCTCATGATCCAGTCAGCTCTGTGAAGCCAGTCTAGATGGCAGATAGGATTAACTGGCATACAGTGTTTGACTTTCTGGGAGCAAATATTTATAGCATTTTTTCCCTACATTTTATTTGCAAATTGCTGTATACTTATAAAAAACCCGTCCTACTGAAGTATCAGAAAAAAAAGGGAAGATGCTCTTTCATTATTCATACCTGCCTCTGGCCGAACTGTACTCCTCAGGGGTAGTTACAGTGTCAGTACAAGTTGGGCATGTAGGGCTGGAGGGTTAGCTAAGTGGTTCTGGCGCCTGCCTCGCAAGCGCAAGGTCCTGAGTTCGATCCCCAGTAACCACATACAATGCTGGGCATGGAGACTCATGCCCACCAGCCATCCATACCACATACCACAGTGCCAGGAGTGGTGGCTCACGCCTGTAATCCCAGCACTTGGAAGGCAGAGACAGGAGGAATGCTGGTTTGAGGCTTGCCTGGGCTCTATAGTGAGCTCAGAGCCAGCCTGAACTACAAAGCGAGACCCTATCTCAAAAAAAAAAAAAAAAAAAAAGTTGGGCATGTATCTTTCCAGATCTTGTCTATGTGGAAGAAACACATTTGCACGTGCATGCATAAGTGTGCATGTTTACATAATATATACAGACTGCTTATTAGTGGAAATGTGATCATATGGAACACACTACTGTATACTGGCCTTTTAACCATGTTTTACAGACTTTCTTCCCGGTGGTTTATGGATATAGTTATCTTCTGTCTGTTGCTTTGTTTTGTTTTGAGAGAGGGTCTCTCTTTGTAGGACAGGCTTTCCTTGAGCTCACTGTGTTGCCCAGGCTGATTCGAGCCCAAGGCGATCCTCCTGTCTCAGTCTCCTGAGTGATGAGATTACTGGTATGCATCACCATGCCCAGTTTAGCGTCTTCTCTTTAGATTGTCAATGTCCACAGTATAAATGAACCATGATTTTTTATCCTTCTCTTATTGATGGAAACTCACATTGTGTGCTGTGGATTTTAAAGGTTATACATGCCTTTTATGATCTAATTTCTATGGGCTAGTAGTCCCCTCTGAATTAGGAAGTATCTTTAATGAATACCAATCACTGAATCTAAGGATTTAGCTCAAGTGGTACTGTGCCTACTTTGTAAGCACAAGGGCTCAGGTTCGACCTGTGGTACTGCAAAAAAAAAAAAAAATCACTGAAGAAAGGTAATGTCATACATGTAAACAAATGTAGAGTACTTGCCATCCTGGGGGCCTTTGGCTCATTAAATCCTCTGCCCAGCTCATTGGCGACCTTTGCTATCCTTGTCTTTCAGTTCCTCGGTGGATGGTATTTCTATGTCCAGGCCTACAAGTCTCTGCGACACAGGACAGCCAACATGGATGTGCTCATCGTCCTGGCCACGAGCATTGCCTATGCCTACTCCCTGGTCATCCTGGTGGTTGCGATTGCTGAGAAGGCTGAGAAGAGTCCTGTGACATTCTTTGACACACCCCCCATGCTCTTCGTGTTCATTGCTCTGGGACGGTGGCTGGAACACGTGGCAAAGGTAACAGTAGCTTCCTGTTAAGAAAATAACTTCTTCTAGGAAAACAAACTTCAGTCCAGCTGAACACTGTGCTGAGAATTATTAATTACGCGCAGTATGGGGAAAGACTTAAGAAATCTGAAACCTCCATATAATTAGGTGCTACGGTCAGTAATCTCCAAATTGGTTGCTATTTCTGAAATCCTAACTAATCTGGTTAATTATTAAAGGCCACATGGTCTCTTAGTGCCTAACTGAGTAGAGGGTGTGGTAGTGTAGGGTTTAACTTTGACCTGGGGTCATACCAGTTTTAATACCTTGCATGGAATCCTTCCCATGAAAGAGTGAGACACAGGCCATAAAAGAAAATGGATTGAACCTAAAAGGGAGCCATCATTTGGCAGTGTGGATTCAGTCTCTAGTGGAATTCCTAGAGCTACATTAGTGGCCCGGGACTTGAGCACCAGGTAGTATGGTGATGTGTCTGAGTAAGCCTAGTCCCTGCAGAGCCTTTTCTACATGGTGTGGCTAGTTAGGTGCAGCCTCTTTTGGTCTGGGTGGAATAGTCAGGTTAACATAGCTCTCATTTTATACTCTGCTTATTTTCAAGAGCAAAACTTCGGAAGCTCTTGCCAAACTCATGTCTCTCCAAGCAACAGAAGCCACAGTAGTGACCCTCGGTGAGGACAATTTAATCCTCAGGTAGGTTATGTTCATCATTAGAGCAGAAGATCAACTCGCATCCCCTAGGCAATAGGCAGCAGATGCCCATCCTGTAGTTGTGTTGCACTAGCCCTCGTAGGGTAGGTAGGAACACTGCAAGCCATCTCCCAAACAAAGCTTTTAAACTGAAGAACGAGCAGTGTGTATATGTTCCAGGCGGGAATAAGTGGTGTAGGTGATCAGGAGCCCAGGAATTGGAGGAGGTAGGCCAATGGCATACAAGGATGACTTCACGGAGAAATGGACTGTGACTGAGCCCGACTTGCAAGTATGAAGAGTCAAAAAGGCAGAGAGATTAGGGCTTCAACTTGTCAAAGAATAAAATAGAAGTAATAGTATCTTCCTCATATGGTTGTCTGATAGTAAAAATGATTATCATTATTGCATACAGATACCTATATGTAAATATACATTGCCAAACACTATTCTAACCTGTGCATTAATCTCACAGCTCCCTTCAGGGAAAAAAACCTTTATCATGAAGGGATTATTACCACGCTTATTTTACAGATGAGGAAACTGAGGTTCTGCTAGGCTAGCCCTTGACCCAGGGTCAAGTAGGAATTAAGTAGAGAACTTATGATATTTCTCTGGCTGTTGGTTCCAGAGCCTGTGTTCTTTTTTTTTTTTTTTTAGACGGTCTCGCTTTGTAGCCCAGGCAAGCCTCGAACTCAGCAATCCTCCTGTCTCTGCCTCCCGAGTGCTGGGATGACAGGTGTGAGCCACCATGCCCAGCCAGAGCCTTTGTTCTTAACCCTTTCAAACATTGACTCTTAATGTGTATTTAATAATGGGAAAGCTTTACAAATTGAGACTTCTCTATTTCGTTGATTAGCCTTTTTTGATGTTCTTTACTGTTTCAGTCACTTTTCTCATCATTGGCAGAAAATACCTGATACCTACCACCTAAAGGAGGAGAGGTTCATTTCGGCTTGTAGTTGGTAGAAGGTTCAGGTGTATGTGGTTGGGCAGCTCCAGGAGGAAGGTTATGGCAGAGGAAAGCTGCTCAGTGCAGTGCATCCATGAAACACTGAAAGGAGGAGCTGAGGAGGGAGATAAAGCATCTGGGGACCAGCCGTCTCTGGGCAGACTCTCCCCTCCCCCAACAGTAAGCCCGCTGTACCACTCATTACCCAGTTGCCATCTAAGCATATGAGGCTTTGGGGAAGGTTTTAGATCGAAACCATTAACATGGGTGATGGTCACTTCAGGCTGCCTACATGTTCCTGAATCTCTCCTGTCCCCCATATACTCTTTCTAGCCTGTGATTTCACTTCTTTTTTTTTTTTTTTTTTGAGAAAAGGTTTTTTTGAGAAAAGGTCTTGCTTTGTAGTTCAGGCTGGCCCTGAGCTCACTATGTAGCCCAAGCAAGCCTCAAACTCAGTGATCCTCCTGCCTCTGCCTCTGCCTCCCAAGTGCTGGGCACTGTGGTATGTGGTACTGATTGCTGGTGGGTGTGAGTCACCAACCCCAGTATTGTTGTATGTGGTTACTGGGAATTGAACCAGGGACCTTGCACTTGCTAGGCAGGCACCAGAACCACTGAGCTAAATCTCCAGTCCTCACTTCTGACTGATGAGAACAGGAAGTTGTATGTGTGGGGCCCAGTAGCTCCCTCCTTTCATCCTGTGCAGTGAGACTTCTGAGGCACCCCAAGCCTGGGGAAGGAGTGGGCATCTACCTCTCCCAGTTTCACCCTGGTAGTCTCAAGCATCTGCATCTTCATTGACCATCAGAGACCCCAGAGTCTTCCCTGTGAAAACTGACATGCTCTGTGTGCCTCACGCATTGCTGCCAGGGCCAGTGTCCACAACTGTGGTGGCGGGTGCCCTTACTGTGCTGCCCTGTGCTGTGGGCCCTCCTGGGCCTTGGGTTTCAGCTTCTCATGGGCCTTGGGATGCAGAACCTTTGGTGGAGAAGTTGGTGAGGCACCAGCTGACTGCAGCCCAGGAGCAAGGGTTGTGCCATGGAATCTGCTTTTAAGTATCATTGTTACTCTAGTTAGGATAGCTGGGATTTGGTTCCTAACATCACCTGGTACTGTACACAGATTACCTAATGCAACAGGGATGACCGTCCTATGAGGCTGCAAGGATCACTGTCACTGTCTACATTTTCATTAGCAAAAATCCAAAGCTTAGGGAAAGTCACTTATCTAAAGTCCATGGAAGATGGCAGAACAGGGGTCAGGACTTTGGAGGCAGAAGTTCACCATGCCATAATGCTCCCAGCTGGGTGGCCTGACTGATGACTACTTGGTGCTTCTGGGCATGCATATGCACACACATGCACGTGCGCACACACACACATACACACAGCAGCAGCAGCTTTGGTGGCTCTGTAGTCTCTGCACCTTGATTTTTTTTCCTCTTATAAATTAATGGCATGGAAATTTCTGAAAAATGAAAGCATCAAGGGGGCACAAATCACCTGCATTTGTTTTGATGCACTGGCCTCCGGCCACCCTGCTACCTCTTGATGATAAGTCTAAAGAGCTGCTGGTGGCACCAGTGGCTGCATAATGATCTGCACACGAGCAGACGGATAGCCTGCCAGGTGGCTCCAGTCAGTGAGATGCTGAGGAAAGTGGGCTTTACCTGCTGTAACTCAGTTCTTTTCTAAAGAAAGTTCATGTGTTTGCCTAAGAACACACTGTTGGCCTCACTACTCCTGTCACGACAGGGTGGTACCATGTTTTGGTCAGGGAGCCAGAGTTCATTCTGACTTTGCCTCAGATGGGCTGTGTGCTCACATCTGGTCTATTAACGCTGCTTTGCATGCTCAGAGCTCCTGCCTACACACCTGAGTAGGGTTCTCCAGGCTCCTGCACATACCACACTCTCCCAGGGTCCTGGCCACTTCTGCCATCTGGACTGCAACAGTCCCCTAAAGGAGCTGACCATGCAGTAACAGGAGGTGGATGTGACAGGGCCCAGGGCTCCCAACCCCCTCTGCCTCCTGCAGGGCCCTCCTCCCTCTGGCCTCTGCTTGTGTGAATAGGTCCTTGTACCTCTTGATGATCACTGGAGTTTCCTGTGTCACCTGGATTCTTCAGTGAGGCCGTAGTCTCTCCTTACCTCTGTTCCCCTGTTGGGAATGTCTGTCCTTTTCTCTATCTCAAGTTTAGGTGGTGGGACACTGGACATGCATGGCTTTGGCACATGATAATCTCTTCACTGTGCTGCTGCTGAGTCTTCTTTATGAGTGTCTCCTTCATTCTCCTTAGCCCCTTAACTATGTCATAGACTGTCCCTGGGACAGGTCTTCCTCCTGTGTCTTCCAACATGAGCCGTGACTCCTCTTCTGTTCTGTCTCTAGACACCAGGACCTACCCGCCTGGCAGAACTTCCTCTCAGTGGCTTATCCCCTTGCCACCGCGATGTTCATATCCCCTTCAGATGAGTAATGGTCCTGTCCCCCACACAGCTCCTGGGGCAGAGCCTGGGCTTCCTCCGCGGCTCCCTTCCTTCCTCCATTTGCACACTGGCCGCTGACCTCTCAGCTCTTCTCATCTGTCTTATGCTGCCTCCACTGTTCACGTGTGGTCAGTGCTGCTGCCTTGTTCAGGGCAGGTGAGGTCAGTGCAGTCCCCTCATTAGCCACCTGCTTCCAGCCTCATTTTCTTCAAAATATTTTTCCACATTAAAACCACAAATTAGATTATGCTAGTGGAGAGACTTTCAGTGATTCCCTGTTGTCTTAGGGTAAAATCCCGACTTGGCAATGAGACAGCCCCCTGTGCCTCTCACATGCAACCTCCATCTGTTGCTCAGAGTAAAGCAAGTGCACTTGTCCCCTGATGGCCGTGGGGACCCCACAGGTAACCTCCAGTGCTTAAATCCTTCTTATAAAATGGCATAGCGTTCGCATACAACCTTACTTCCTTTTGTATCCTTTATGACTTATAATACTTCATAGAATGTAAATGCTCTTTGAACAGTCTTATATTATATGGCTTAGGACCTAAAGACAAGAAAAAAAAGGCTGTACATGTTCACTAGAGATGAAAGTTTATTTTGCCTAAATGTTTTCCCCTAAATATTTGGTTGAACCTATGGATTCAGACCCCACAGATACCAAGGGCTGCTATGTATGTGACTAGTCCGGGGGTTGATTCAGAAGCTGACCTGGTAACAGACCTGGGAGGAGGGACGCTGCCACAGGGGCCTGTGTGACCTGAGTGGCATCTCTTGCAGAGAGGAGCAGGTACCCATGGAGCTGGTGCAGCGAGGGGATGTCATCAAGGTTGTTCCTGGGGGGAAGTTCCCAGTGGACGGGAAAGTCCTGGAAGGCAACACCATGGCCGACGAGTCCCTCATCACAGGTCAGGTGGCTTGTTTCACGTCTCCTCTGCCAGGTACTGTGTGGTGTGGGATGGGGCTGAGCAAGTGACAGGCATCTCCTCTCCACCTCTAGGAGAAGCCATGCCTGTCACTAAGAAGCCCGGGAGCACAGTGATCGCTGGGTCTATAAACGCACATGGCTCTGTGCTCATTAAAGCCACCCACGTGGGCAATGACACTACATTGGCTCAGATTGTGAAACTGGTGGAAGAGGCTCAGATGTCAAAGGTAAGGAAGAAACTTAAAGCATGGTGTGACTTCAGCTCCCTCATTTCAGAAATTATTTCAAGGGATTCAGAGGATAAACAGCTAATTATTGAGGAAAGATAGATGAGTAAATGTGGTTAATGAGGAAGCAAGAGTCCCAGTCCTTATGTGTAATTTCCCATGATTTTGATGTTTTCTTCTCATAGGCACCCATTCAGCAACTGGCCGACCGCTTTAGTGGATATTTTGTCCCATTTATCATCATCATTTCAACTTTGACGTTGGTGGTTTGGATTATAATCGGTTTTATTGATTTCGGTGTTGTTCAGAAATACTTTCCTGTAAGTTGAATGCTTTGGTTGTTGTGTTTTAATTTACTGCAATGAATCCCATTCTTTCTTGTCTTAGATTCACTGGGCTTTATCCATTATGTTTTGTTTCCTTCATTTATTGATAGCAAAATCTAAGTCAGTTAGGACAATGAGCCAGTCACTCTGCTTCTACAGGGTTGTATATATATGCTTTTGCTTCTACTTAAATAATTTTCTTGGACATCACTTGGCTCTCATAATGCTTAAAGCACTTATAATACATAGTATTGACCATTTCTGAAATTGCAAGTGTACATCATAGAAGATATCCTGCTTTAGAATTGTGATGGCATGGTAACATTGAATAGATTTTCCTTAACTTTTCTATCTCACCTGGAAAACAGCCAAGTTAAGCACTTTCTAACATTTAAGGAGTCCTTAGTGTTGTTAAGGGTAAGCTATGACTATATTGTAGAATTTGCCAGAGCGTAGTCGTAGCACCTAACTGCCAAAAATTTCTACGTTTGGAACAGAAGAGCTCATTGGTTTGGGACTGTGGGAAGACTGAGTTGTAAACAAGTCAGAATGTGTGACTTTCTGCTGTTCTGTGCTTTCCATCTTACTTTGGCTTCTTTTGTTTTTGTCTGCAAAATCAGGGAGGATGCTGGCAATGGAGGTACTGCATGTTCCTGTAACATACTGTCGTCACTTTGTTGCACAGTTTCATATGTAGAACTCTACCCAGTTTTCCCAGAATGCCAGGTGGTAGTCACAAGAATTACTCAGTTTTTTAAAAAAATGACATCTTTTTCTCAAAAATCATCTTATTTACCTAAATACAACTGTTTCTATGAAAATTAAAAAATCTTATTTTTTAAGAAAAGAATATACCTTATTTTAGAATCTTGCTTTTCAGAGTCAAAGAAGAAATTGTAGATAGAAGATAAAGAGGTTATGGTCTGTGGCCTTAATTTAGAAAATGTGCTCTGTACTCTAATTAGATGAATGTAGTATTTCTTGGTGAGACTCTGTAGCCACCAGCCATTTTAAAAAGTAAACCAAACTAATTCAAGATCTCGGAGAATAAATAGTGATACCAACTTGTGCTACTACATCTGCAAAATAATTCATATTTTTGGGTGAGGTTTGCAAAGAAAACAGTCATGAAAAATATAGAAAATAAAGATGCCACCAAGGTCCTTCTGTAAAAATAACAGTTTTTCCCTTTGGTAAAGAGCTTTCCAGTATTTTTGAAAGCCTACGTACAAGTCTAGGTAGAGACAGGGAATTTTGTACAAGTGAAATCACAACATTTTTCTTTTCATACTTGTATTTTAAATTCTGCTGTCCTGATATCTTTGTATATCAAGAAATGTAGCCGGGCGTGGTGGCTCACGCCAGTCATCCCAGCACTCGGGAGGCAGAGACAGGAGGATTGCTGAGTTCGAGGCTTGCCTGGGCTACATAGTGAGCTCAGGGCCAGCCTGAACTACAAAGCGAGACCCTGTCTCAAAAAAAAAAGAAATGTAGGTGTGCATTATTCCAGCAGCTGCCTAATGCTCCACTATACACTTGCCTAATTAACGAATCCCCTATTGTTTCTGGGTTTTCACATTACAGAAACAAAACAAAGCATGATGATAAATATCCGTGTATCTTTCCCAACTGTGTGATCATAATTTTAGGGTAGATTGTCTGGAGGGGCATCTTTTTAAAAAAGTTTACATAATGATGATAAAATAATCATAATAGTTGTCATTTCTTAGATACCTCTCCTATGCCCAGTGTTGTCCTGCATATGTTCATGTTTATGTGTGTTTTGCCTCATTCAACCTGTAAAAGAGTGTATGAGCCAGCTGAATATTTATTATCAACTCCATTTTGTGTAGAGGGAAACTGAGGCATTGAGAGGTGAGGTTAGTTTCAGAGCCAAGATATAAATTGCATGGTCTGACTCCCAGATCTTTGCTCTGGCCCCAGTCATAGAGCTGTATGACTTTGCTTCTGTCCTGCCTGTCAGACGGGAGAAATTAGAGTGTGGGACCAGGAAGTGAACTCCATGATACCGAGGCAGCAAGAATACAGCTGTTTCCTAACCTAGCTCACTGTGCTGTCTCAGGCCCCACCCCACCCCCACTGAGTGACCTCCTGTGGTGAGGATTCTGTGAGAATCTCCACTGTGCTCTCAGCCCATCTGTCTTCCCTCCTCAGAACCCCAGCAAGCACATCTCGCAGACAGAGGTGATCATCCGGTTTGCCTTCCAGACATCCATCACTGTGTTGTGCATTGCCTGCCCCTGCTCCCTGGGGCTGGCTACACCCACGGCAGTCATGGTGGGCACTGGGGTGGCTGCTCAGCATGGCATCCTCATCAAGGGAGGCAAGCCTCTGGAGATGGCGCACAAGGTGGGTGGCTCTGGAGATGGTACATGTTAGACCCATTAGGCCCTAACTGGGCTCCCTTTCCCCTTTTGGGGCTTGGGTAACATTTTTCTTAAGAGTCCTGATGAATATGTATCTGTTCACCCTTTTAATTAAGAGAAAAGCTCAAGAGCAACCTGAGGGCAGAAATGTTACAAACATGGACAGGTAACCAAGGTTGACTGGAAGCAAAAGTGGCAGAGGTAGCGGTGGTGAACAGATGGTTAAAAGCTCTCTGGATATTCCCTGCTTCCACTCAATAATGACCTATTTGCTGGAGGTGCTTATTGTCCCCAGTTTACAGGTGAAGAAGCAGTAACAGAGGACATTAAGGAGGCCATTCCAAGGCCTGCAGCTGTCACATGGGAGGGAGGGACGGAGTCAACCCCAGGTGTTCAGGCTTCAGGAGACAAAGCTGGCTCCAGTTGGGAGCTTAGTGGCAGGTTCCTGTGACCTTCGGGGTAGAATGGTGAGCAGCCTTGTGCGTGAAGAGCCTTCTCCCTAGCACACCATTCCTGGTCCATCAGGTGCTTCCTGCGAGTGGGCTATGTGCTCAGGTCTGGTCACAATCACAGTACCCAGTCTCCGAGGAGCCAACAGTGTGTTGGGACAGATAGGTACCGAACAGCGAGTGTTGCGAGAGGATGAAGTGCTGTGAGGACACTGTAGCGGGGTCTGTCTTACTTGGCAGTGAGGGTTGGTGCCACTGGCCAGGAAGTGAATGTGAGGCCTGCCAGTTCAGCTAGAGTCAGCTGATGACAGAGGCTGGGAGACTACTCTGGCCGTGGGCATAGCAGGTGGAAGGCACCTGGGGAGACAGTACTGTGTCAGAAGCTCTGTAAGTTCAGGGACTGAACTTTCCCTCAGCATTGTGTCTCCAGCCTTTAGGCCAGGATCTGGCACACTGAAATTGCTTGCAGGTTATTTGCTGAATAAACAAATAATGAGAAACTTTATAAAAACTCAGAAAGGGACTATGCATTGTGTGTATGTGGATGAGGGTGTGGTGGGAAGGGCCAGACTGCAGAGGCCTGGAAGAGTCGGTAAAGGATCCGGACCTCCCCCCAAGAATGGAGGCAGCAGGAGGGGCAGGATGTATGCGGGTGACTATGACACAAGCTAGGAGCGTTTGTCTGGCTGCAAAGGAGGGTGACTGAGGAGGCGGGGTCTTCAGCAGTCCGTTTTGGTGCTGAGGAAGGCTGGTCTATATCACAGGTGTCCAGAGCATCAGAGCTGCCTCCTGATCGGGGAGGATAGCCGTGCTTGTGGGACATGACACGACCTGAACAGAGCAGCCAGCCGGCCTTAAGTGAGGTTGGGGTGTGAGGCTCATGGAAGTAGGGGAGCCTTAGAAGTGCAGCTGCCTGGAAGTGATTGCTGGAGAGTGTCTGAGCCTGGACCCTTGGGGACCAGAGCAAGACTGCCATTGACCCCGAGGGACAGGTGTCCAGCCAGCTCTCTGGTTACTTGTTGCTATGGATCCCTTCATTGCTAGAACCCAGATGGTGGGGCCTTTATTCTAGACAGGCTTGCACACTCAAGTAAGGAAGAAAAAACAGTCATGGTTTCATGGATGACGGACAGCAGGGGTGGGGGACAAGAGACAAGAGGACAGCTGACTCCTGACCTGAACTGAGAAAAAGTCTCATGAATAGTGTCATGTCCTGCCAATAGCCAAGGTGTTCTGACTGGACCTGGCTGTGTATGCACAGGTAGGTGTTTCCATGGACACATGGAGACCAATTCTTTGTAGTAGCAAGTGAATCCCAGGTCGCCTACAGAGTGTCAGCTTGAGAAATTATGATGCAGTATCTCTGCTTGCTTGAGGCAGGCACGTGAAGCTGCCTCAAGATGATGTGGACTCTGGATTGTATCACTGAGATGTGGCTGTTTTGACAGATAAAGACTGTGATGTTTGACAAAACTGGCACCATTACCTATGGGGTCCCCAGAGTCATGCGATTCCTGCTGCTTGTGGACATTGCTACGCTGCCCCTCAGGAAGGTTCTGGCTGTGGTGGGCACTGCGGAGGCCAGCAGTGAGCACCCCCTGGGTTTGGCAGTTACCAAGTACTGTAAAGAGGTGCGTAGTCCTCAAGCGTTGCTCCACAACCCCCACCTGGCCCGGTCCTCCCTTCTCATCTGTCATGGAGGCTTTGGCCTGTGGTGGGAGAGACTCACAGTTGGCCTTGCCACAGTTCTGGGTACCACAGAGGCAGTGCAGTGTCGTGGCCCCTTCCTGAGCATGTGATTAGCACTGGACTCAGGACAAAACCAGTGAGATATGACCTGTGCCCTTGGGAATTCGGTCTGAGGCTGAGAAGAAAGGTGATCTAGAAACAGGCCTTGTGGGCGGAGTGCCTGGGATACAGACATGGAATGGGAGTGGATGACCTGGGGCTGAGCCAGCAGCGCGAGCCAGAGTTCCTGGGAAGTGTTGCCCTCCTTCTCCCCATCCAAAAAGGCCTCTTTCATTTTCTGTTGAGCAGACAGTGCCAGGATGTGGTACTGACAGGTTGTAAACTGCACGCACAGATCCTGTCATGTTAAATGTACACAGTGACACAGCACCTCTTCCTGGATGGGAAGAAACCTCATGTCTTGATTTGTCCTTTCCTTGGGCACAGCCCTCCACCATCTCACGTTTTCCTGGCAGGTCTGGACTTCACTGCTGCTCTGCTCCCTCCCTTCCCTGCCTTGTGATCCTCTCTCTAGGATCTGACACAGGCGGAGCTACCCTGACCGCCTCGGAGCAGCTGTGTCACTTGCCATATCATTCCATCACTTTTATGAAGCTATTTGCAATGTAGAAATAGTGTTCTGTGGAATGTTGGGTCTGAATTGAGCATCTCCCTGGGCAGGTCAGGCTGCCAGTCTTGTTCAGTTTAGTAACTGTCGCTGTTAGCAGTTGATTTCCTAAGCTTTCCCTTCAGTCCCAGTCCCCTCACTCCTCTCTCTGCCCAGCTTGGCCTCTGTCCTGCTCCTGGCTACGTTCTCACCCTTCTCTCTCTCTTCTGCCTTCCAAGGAACTTGGAACAGAGACCTTGGGATACTGCACAGATTTCCAGGCAGTACCAGGCTGTGGAATCGGCTGCAAAGTGAGCAATGTGGAAGGCATCCTGGCCCAGAGTGAGCACCCACAGAGTGGGCAGTCTGGTCACCTGAAGGGTACTGGCAGCCCTCCAGGAAAAGGTATTCCTGATCTTTGTCCCTGGAGCTCAGTCTGCAGTGGTGGCCAAGCCACAGGGAGCTCCATGCCTGGCCCGCCTGGGTTTGGCTTGTGGCTTGTGGCTGGCACCCCACATCTGCCTCCCTCAGGAAAGCCCATAGTTCTCCCTGGCATGCTTTGATACACGTAAAATTTGATGTTTCTGACAGGCCAAAGTCACGTTGACTTAGATCCATGGAGGATCACTTCACTGATCTGTAATTTTGACTTTCCACCTTTTTTTTTTTTAAGCTCAAATTGAGAACTGCGTTTTTTCCCGTTTCTTCCCTCTTTTGGGGTGTGCAGTATTTACAGAGCTAACAGAAAGTCAGGGAAGCAGGTGAGAACTGTGTCTGCTTGAACTGAGGAGGGTGCTGCTTGGAATGGCAGCTGTCTTTCTTAGTCTAAGCACAGCTTGCCAGCTCTAATCTTCAGTGGATGGAAAACACCCAGAACCTCAAGAACCTGTGCTTAGCATTTTTTTCTTAAGTATGCTTGATTTAAGTGATGTTGTTAGGAGCTACCCCCACCTTCTAGCATTCAAAACCATCAGAGGATTCAGAGATTGGTGGGTACAGAGGTGCTTCAGGGACACACGCTATCAGAAGGTGACATGGAAGAGCCAGTTGGCCTTTTGGAAGGCATAGTTTTAAAACATGACTTAGAAATAGATCAACTTGGGCTGGAGATTTAACTCAGTGGTTCCGGCACCTGCCTCACAAGCACAAGGTCCTGAGTTTGATTGCCAGTAACCACATACAGTGCTGGGCGTGGTGACTCATGCCCACCAGCAATCAATACCACATACCACAGTGCTGGGCGTGGTGGCAGAGACAGGAGGATTGCTGAGTTCAGGGCTTACCTGAGCTACATAGTAAACTCAGGGCCAGCCTAAACTACAAAGCGAGACCCTGTCTCAAAAACAAAAACAAAAAAATAGACCAACTTGATTATTTGTTGATTCACCTTGGGTTATCAGTGTATCTAGTCACAGTTGCTCTGGTCTGGCCAAAAACCTAACTGTCTTGAGCTCCTCTAGGAGAGGAGTCAATGATACCTAAAGGCAATAATAATAAGGCTATTACATGATGATTAATGTGTCTACAGGATTTTTACTCATGTACTACTAATGCTGTGTTTTAATTTATGTCTACATGTTCAACACATTAGTTGTACATTTTCCCCTGGCCCTCTGAGGATATTATTATAAGAGGCACTTACAGGTTGTTTTTCATAATGACTAAATGGCTGTTGTGCTGCTAAAAGGATCCCAGGTTTTAGTCCATTGTGAAGTTGGACTTTGCAGAGTGACTCTTTTCTTTGAATAGATGCAGCACCCCAGACCTTCTCTGTGCTGATTGGTAACCGTGAGTGGATGAGGCGCAATGGCTTAACCATCTCCAGCGATGTCAGCGATGCTATGATGGATCATGAGATGAAAGGACAGACGGCCATCCTGGTGGCAATTGACGGTATCTCCCTGCCAGAGCCTTCCTTCTCTCATCAAATGTTGTTTCCTGGGCACATTAGGCAAAGAGGCCTCTTCTTCCATCCTCCTTTTTTCCTCCTTCCCTTCCCTGTCATCCCTTCCTTCTCCTGAGATCTTTACTTCATCACTGTCCCCGCCTTGGCCTGGAACCAGCTCTGAGTTTGGCATTGGCCACTTGGTCTCAGAATGCACTGTATTCCCTGCCACCTTTGCCCCTGCCCAGTTTGGCAGTTTAAAGTGAACCTTCTCACTCATCACTACAGACAGGCCTCCTCTTCCTGGAAGGCCTAACTGTGGGATGCCTTTAAATAATGAGGTCCCTGCAGGTCTCCAGCACTTGACCAGCACAGACTGGTGCGCACTAAGCTCCTTGTGACTGCATGTGTCCTCACAACCAGGTTGTACTCTGGGCTGTCTGCCTCAGATGGAGCAGAGCCTTCACTTTCTTCATGCCATTTTCTGCTAATAGAATTCAAACTTTGCAAAGAACTAATAACATGGCACTGCATTCTGTGTGCTGCAGCCAAATATCTTCGTTTCTTATTCTCTCTTTTTTCCCTTCTCCTAAGTCCTCACAAAGAAACCTTCAGTCTCCTTAGCTTAAGTGAGAATTGGCAAAAGTAGGGAGGCAGGCCTAGCCAAGCATGCTTCACTCTGCTCAGAATCTGCCTGTGTCTATAAAGATTCACTCCACTAGGGGCTGAGACAGGAGGATCACAGATTGAGCTCAGCCTGGGCAATTTAGTGTCTTATTTTTGTCTTAAAATTTGTACCGAATTTCTTTTAGGGGTAAAAAAGAGAAAGGATTGATTTTCTAGTTCGGGTGTCCATCATTTTAACACTTGATATGTTTTCTCATATTTTAGTGGCAAACATGTAAAATGCATATTGAGTCCTCTTGATGTGATAGGCACTTTGTAAAGTGACATATGGAACTGGTAGAAAAATTTGGAAAATTCAGAGGGTTGTAAAGAATACAGTGAAATGAGTCAGAGTTATATCCCTCATGCGGCCATTGTGAATTTCCAGTGTCTTTCCAGACTTCTGTATGCACCTAGAACCCAAACACATTACGCACTTAGGTGCTGCATCCTGTGTGCAACATTGTATGAGGGAAATACTGCGATCGTCACGTCTCGCACGCAGCGCTGCCCCTGTGCTGACCCGTGTGCTTCACCCCAGGTGTGCTCTGTGGGATGATCGCCATCGCAGATGCTGTAAAGCCAGAGGCCGCCCTGGCGGTGCACACACTGAAAAGCATGGGTGTGGATGTGGTTCTGATCACAGGGGACAACCGAAAGACCGCCAAAGCCATTGCCACCCAGGTACGGCTGGGACCAGTGATAGCTTTCTCCTTTAAAATTACAAATCATGTCAGGCTCACAGAAACAGAGACAAAAGCCCCAGTGCCAACATTGGCACTTAGCTTTGCTTCTGCTCTTTCCCCGCAATATGCATCCCTAGAAAAGCAGTTCAAGTGTTCTTTGACCCTTTCCCGAAAAGACTGTGGCTTGAGGACTAAAACAAAAATGGCCTAACCTTTTAGGTTAGGGCTCAGCCCACTTGTATGGCCGGGGAAAGCTTGAGTTCTGAGCAGCTTTTTAGCAGCCTTTGGTTCATGAGGACGGCACAGTGGTGCAGGGCACAGTAGTGCAGGGCACAGCACTGACCAACAGCACACAGCAACGACTCTGGTGTGGACTCCTTGCCCACCCTCCCACCTGAATGTGTGCAGACGTGTGCAAATGACTGTGAAAGGTAATTGCTTCTTATGGGGAACTGCAGTACTTCTGTTACGCATGGCCCTCCTTCTTGCTGATGGACTTGCTGAGCATCTGCTGCCTTTTCCCAGTTAAAAACCTGTTCATCCATCCAGTGGGCACTTAGCAAGCACTGTGAAGGTGACAGACAGGCGCAAAGCCAGACGCTGTAGCTATGGAGGGGAATGATGAGCATCCCTGCTTTAGAAGGGCTTCCCACAGGAAGGGTGGACCCATGACCCAGGATAGCCTTGAACACTCAGGGAGCCCGCGAAGTGCACAGGGGAACCTAGGAATGCCAAGAAGCAGCCTTCCTTCAGCCTGACTGGGGTGGGGAAAGCTTCCCAGGGGAGGGGATGCTAAGTCAAGAGTCAGTCAAGTGAAGAAATGGGAGGAAACTAAACCTTTGCCAGAGAGAGCAGCCAGCCAGGGCACCCCTGTGAGATACCACTGCCACTGAATAGTACCGTTTTGATGTGGCACCTGCTGCCAGCCAGTAGGAAGGGGTGAGACCTAGGAGGACTGTGGAAGGCAGAGCCCTGATAGTTTAGTTTTTGTTCTCAGGATCCTCTGGGGAACGGAAACAGGACAGTATCACAAGCAAACGGTTGCTGTTCTGGACAGATGGCTGAGATAACATCAGAAAAGAGTTGGGTGGCCCAGCTGGGGACCAGTGGGCTGACAGGGGGCCTAAGCCAAGAGAGAGCACAGGGCAGGGGCACATGGCCCACTTTCTCCATAACCTCGAGGCTGCATGATTTGTCGGCTGAGTTGATTGACTGATCTGAGAGCAGAGAGGAGAGGGACAAGGTTGACTCGGTTTCTGCTGCCGTTTGGTGTCTTGCCAATAAGGCATGATTTCTTCTCCCTTTAGGTTGGTATCAACAAAGTCTTTGCAGAGGTGCTGCCATCTCACAAGGTGGCCAAGGTCCAGGAGCTCCAGAATGAAGGAAAGAAAGTCGCCATGGTGGGAGATGGGGTAAATGACTCCCCAGCCTTGGCCCAGGCTGATGTGGGCATTGCCATCGGGACTGGCACAGACGTTGCCATTGAGGCGGCAGATGTGGTTCTCATCAGAGTGAGTTTGGCTATATCCAGGTGGCAGTTCGGGCCAAGGGTAGCAGGCAAGGCCCCTTACGCAGCATGCTCCCCTTTTACAGAATGACTTACTGGACGTGGTGGCCAGCATTCACCTCTCCAAAAGGACTGTCCGCAGGATCCGCGTCAATCTGGTGCTGGCACTGATTTACAACATGGTGGGGATACCCATCGCTGCAGGTAGGCTGGGGCCTCTCGCCTGCCACTTTGGACTCTCAGGTAGTCAATGTCTCTCTCTCTCTTCACTGGCTCCGTGATTTCTAGGCCTTCTTAGCTGTCTGGCTAAGCACAGGGAGCATCAAAGTGTTGGTTTTTGTTCCTGCTTTATGTGTCACCATAGGTAAATGAAAAGCTACTAAGAAAACCCCAGAGCTTTGTTCACTCTGGCCCTTTTTCAGAAGCTGGAGAAGGTGCTTGGCCACTTACTTGCTGTGGTTCTCTTCTCTGAACCACTTTTTAAGACATATAGTCCGAAGAATAACCACTAACGAGAGCTATTGGGGAGCTTGCTGTCTGCTGGACCCAACGATGGCTGTCTCACAATCTTGTGTTGAAAATGACTAATGTCCAGGTTTTATTCTGACTCACAGAAATAACTATGGAGAGAATGGTTTTTTTGGTTTGTAACTCCTCTCTCTCTCTCTCTCTCTCTCTCTCTCTCTCTCTCTCTCCTCTCTCTCTCTCTCCTCTCTCTCTCTCTCTCTCTCTCTCTCTCTCTCTCTCTCTCTCTCTCTGCCCTTGAGTGCTATGAACCAAACAGGGAGATGTTGCAGGTACTTGTGCAAGGCAGTACTTCTCTGTGGGCCAAGGGAACGGGAAGTTCTTAATTATGACCTTCCTATCTCAGTTTCTCTATCATGCCCAAGTGGTTATGGGTGACTCCCTTAAAAAGGAGTGCTGAGCCTACCATAGCCTCCAGATCTTGGGAGTCAAGCAGGTGCTCTTCCTGCCTCAGAGCCGAATTCCTTCCTGTGGCTGTGCCTCTGCCCAGGAGTCAGCACCCTTGACTGGCCTGAGGTTCCTGCCTGCCTGGAGCCTGGCCCTCATTTCCTTCTTATGAAGTGTTAGGAAGCTGGGGGGGTTGATCTAAGTAGAAAAGGCCTGCTCTCCCTGTCACTGTAGCACCTGCTTCTGAGCCAGGCAGTGCCCCTGGTGCACGGCTGGATGGAACTCAGAAGAAGCCCAGTTCCTCTCAGCAGGATCCACTGCCTGTTTTCCCAATGGCCTTACTCCGAGTTGGGCACAGGGCCCTCTGGGTGCTGAGGAAGGAACTCCTTGGGTGGCCGCAGTTGGCTCCTGTTGTCCTGGGCAGCGAGTGAGTGCATGCCCTTTCCTTCGCAGGTGTCTTCATGCCCATTGGCATTGTGCTGCAGCCATGGATGGGCTCAGCAGCCATGGCGGCCTCCTCTGTGTCTGTGGTGCTCTCTTCTCTGCAGCTCAAGTGGTGAGTCCTGGGCCAGGAGCACTGCCTGAGAGTTTCCCACGGCCCCTTCACACCTTGCACTTGCTTCCTGGGTGAGAACAGGCACATATCCTTGTCCCCAATCGCTGAGGCCACATCACAGGACAGCCCAAGGGGCTTGTTCTGTGACTTGTCAGCAGTACCTGTTATGCCCTTACGAACTTGCTGTGTGCTGGCTTGTTCTCACTTTTGCACTGAGTGACTGTTTGTGTCATGTAGACATGGAATCCCTGTGTATTGTTATTTTGCCTTTATAAAAAAGATGTTCATTTGTTTATTCATGCATTTGCTTAACAAAAGTTGGTGGCAGCCTATGTTCAAGATACTTGTCTAGGAAACTTCTAAATCATGTAGACTTTATTTGAACATGGGATTTCAATGTCCTTTTTGTTTCAAACCCATCAGGTCTTGATACTGCATGTGATTGAAGACTTGCTTGCTCTAGAGGTCTTCACCAGGATTCAAAAAGGAATCCTGTCCAGAGTGACTCATATGCTCTTGGATCCTTGTTTCCCAGCTACAGGAAGCCTGACCTGGAGAGGTACGAGGCACAGGCCCATGGCCGCATGAAGCCCCTGAGCGCATCCCAGGTCAGCGTGCACGTGGGCATGGATGACCGGCGGCGGGACTCCCCCAGGGCCACACCGTGGGACCAGGTCAGCTACGTCAGCCAGGTGTCTCTGTCCTCCCTGACGTCCGACAGGCTGTCTCGGCATAGTGTCGCTGTGGATGATGGTGGGGACAAGTGGTCTCTGCTCCTGAATGACAGGGACGAGGAACAGTACATGTAAAAGCTCTACAGGTGCAGATCCAGGGCAGGCCAGGGCCAGTTCCTCCTGGGGAGACTCACACCTGCTGGCTGTGGTTGGGCCAAACAACAAACAGTGTGTGGGGGTGAGGCTTGGCCAAGTTTTGGGGACCCCCCTGTAGCCCTGGGCTTTGTTAAGGTACAGAAGGGGCTGGGTAGACAGTCCTTTGGGGGTCCTGCTGATGCAGGGGAGGTGAAGGATCCTGGCCTTCCTGTGTTGTTGGTGTAGAACCGCATCTGGACTGCAGAGGAGAGGAAGTTGGTGCTCCTCACAGACCTCTGTCAACAGTACCTGGGAGGACTACTCAAGACATGAGCAGGCTCAGTAGGACCAAATCGTCACCTGGGTTTCTTCATGAACTCACAGTGAGGCTGCCTTTGACATCATCCATGTGCCTCAGGAGTCTGAGGCCACCATTTTCCTCAGGTGTACCTGTTGCTGTCTGCTGGCATGACCTCTGCCTTTTCTCCTTTCTCTGTGCTTGGCTACCTTCACACTGAGGCAGGACTGCTGTCCTCGGGCACATGCTGTGCTCTGGCCCCTGTGCTTTGCCTGAGCCTGCTCCCTGCCTGAGAGTTCACTGCACCCCTCCACACCGAGAAGTCTGCTTAGTTATTGAGTGGCTTCTGGAAGTTCTGCCACTGCTGCTGTCCCATTGGGGTGAGGTTTCTGAGCCTGGGGCTGAGGAGCCTGGGTACCCTGTGGGGCTCATGTGCCTGAGGGACCTCCCTGTTTCCTCACGGATTTGAGTGCTGGTGCCTGGAGTTCCTGGAGCCTCCGGCATGTGTGCCTGGAGGAAACACCCTGTGTGAGGACAGCAGTTCCTGTGAGTCTTGTGTGTGCTGGGTGGACACCTGAAGGAGGCATAGCTCCCCAGAATAATGTCTATTTTAAAAACAAATTACCACCAAGTTGATAATCTTTCTTTCAGAAAGATACACAGATATAGTTAATTTAAAAAATCCTTACATTCTTTGGTTTCTAAATATTTATGCCACTAATGGTTTTTGTGAGAGGCTGTTGTCCTTCATGGTGAGCCCAACTTTTCTTTCTTTCTACCCAGCAAGTTAGTCTTTTCTGAAGTTTTTGCCAGAGGTTTTCTTTGTTTGCTTCTCCCTGTTACTGTTTAATTGATAGATTTCATTTTCTAGTTATACAATAGTCCATTAAGTCTCGTAATTCTTACTGACCAGGGGATACCAACTTGACTCCATTTCTCCCCATTTAGATCCAGCTGTGCATTGCATGTTCTATTGCTGCCAGTTTAAATCTTGAATATGTTTCCCCAGCTTTTGAAGCTCCTTCTGCATGTGCTCAATCACATGAAGTAGAGTTTTACTTTCCAGGCATTACATCCATGCTGTGACATTAGTTCCAGATTCTCACTTCAAACTGCTTGATGATCTCATTGGGCCATAGAATTGTTTACACATTCCTGCTGTGCAGTAATGTCATTTTTCTGACCCGAGGAAAGGGCTGGAAACTCATATCATTTCATATTGAGGAACTCAGTTGGTTGTCAGTTTCAAAAGTAGAAAAATCGGGGCTGCTCAGTAGCTCAAGTAGTTCCCAGTAGGGTGGTGTCTGTGAGCTTCCTCCTTTACAGCCCCACAGCTGCTCCGCATGTGTCCGTCACTTCCTAGCCTTGATCAGAACACAGCAGCACATCCACTACCTCTACCGCCCCCCACACCTGCCTTTGCAGGGCCTGTAGTCTCGCCTGCGTCTTCTGAGTCTGGAATGTCCACTTTTATCCTTGGGTGGCTCTCGTGATAGAGTGGCATTGGAGGGGCAGGGTGGGCCAAGTTATACACTCTGAAGTCAGTGATTGACAGGACCCCTGGGAGCAGGGCAACAGAATCCGATTGCTCTAAGGTGAAACCTGGGTCTCACATGTGAAATAGTTTTATTTATTGTCACTTATTTGCCAGAGGCAGTGCTTGTACTCTTTGTAGTTTTTACCTGTAATCCACCAGCAAAAGAGCAAGGTAGCTATTACTGTCCACCTTTTACAGGCAAAAAACCAGGCCAAGAAAGGCTACATATCTTGCCTGAGATCATCCAGCCAATATACTTGTCACCTCTGTTGGCTCTGAAAGGATTTTCTCTAATTCTGCTACTGCCCTATCTGTTTGTTTGATAAAAATAAACTGGAAAAAATCTTAGCTCTTGGAGGAGCACATTTTCCAGGTGATATACTAGTTTTATCAGCTTAGAATGCATGGGCTGGGATGTAGTTCAGTAGTGCCTCGCCTGTCTGGCAAACACAAGATCCTGAGTTTGATTCCCGGTAGTGGAATAAACAAAAGAAAACTTAGAATGTAGTTGGTCATGAAATCATTTTACCTTCACTTTGGATGATTAGTTTTAATTTTTACATATAATATAGTTTTTGCTGGGTTTTATATTCTGAAATCCAAGTTCAGGGTTTTATTGTGTTTTATTGTTTTCAATCTTTCCTTTTCTGCGAGCCCCTTCCCACTATCCATCCTTGTTCTGTTTTCTCTGTATTCTGACTTGGAAAATATTTCTTGTTTTGGAATTAGGCTAATGATTTTCTAGAGAATCTAATCATGTTGAGTTTTTAAACTTCTAGGACCATTAGCATCAAGTTCATATATAGAATTGAAAGTATTTATATAATTATATTAAAAACTTTTAGATGTTCAAAATATAAGTTTCATGGTCAGATAACAGTTCCTATTTCAAAAAACATTCCATGCAATATGACAATAAAGTTGTGTTTTATGTGTCTAAAAACTTGCCCATGGCTGCCTCTAACTGCTAATGCTGCGGGGCTCTGGATTGGCCCAGTGTCTCTAGAGACACAGAAATGGGATTTTAACAGCAGCTTACATGAGAGAGATAGAACCAGTCAATGGACCCTTCCCTGAGTTGGTCTGAGCCTCTCTCATAAAGGCCGGAGGGGTTGGCTTCAGGGTGTTTGGGAACTGCTCTGAGAGGCAGCCCCTCTCTGTCAACATGAGCTTTGGTTACCCCTCATGTGCATGGCTCCAGTGCACAGGAGTCAGGGTATATGTTGGGGTTCCTTGGCTCTGAAGGAGGAATGTGGGGGAGCATTATAAAAGTATGGACCAGGGGACCCTTGAGTTACATCAGAGGAAGGCAATGGTGTAATGTGTCACCTAAACCAGGATAGACTTAAGAAAGGAAGGATACGTTGTCTGTCAATTATTAATTATTTTGCCAAGACAGTTAAACTGAGACTGTGGAGACGAACTGGGGCATGTTACCTTCCTTAAGGAAGAAAATGGAAATCGGGGGCAGTGGGAGCATGCCTGTAATCCCAGCCCTTGGGAGGCTGAAGCAGATGGACTGTGCGTTTTAGGCCATCATGGGTAACATGGTAAGTCTGAGGTCACCTTGAGCTGATAGTGACACCCTGTCCATGAAGGGGGATGACAACATTGTGAAATCATCTTCAGCACAAACTTCTTTTTTTTTTTTTGAGACAGGGTCTCGCTTTGTAGTTCAGGCTGGCCCTGAGCTCACGATGTAGCCCAGGCAAGCCTCAAACTCAGCAATCCTCCTGCCTCTGCCTCCCGAGTGCTGGGATTATAGGTGTGAGCCACCATGCCCGGCAACACGAACTTCTTTATAAAGATAGTGAAAATTTACATTTATTTTTATTTCAAAGGAAAAAAAACATCAATTTTTATTTTATTAGAAGAGAACTCCAAGACTAAAGGTGCAAAAAATGTATTCAATGAAATAATAATTTCTCGAATCTTGAGGAAGATATAAACATTCAGGTACAGGAGCCATTCAGAACCACAAACTGGCATGACCAGAAAAGAGCCTCCCACATCATACTTTACTCAGTTAAAATGTCAGGAGTACAGAGTACTGATGAGCTGCCAAAGGCACAAGATGGTGGCTCTGGCTGAAGGGTGTGGGGTGACATGTGCCACTGTTCCTGTACGGCTGCCAAGCCCTCCATCTGCTCCTGGCCATGACAGGAGGTGGAGCTTTGAAGCACGGAAATCGGCCCCCTGCAAACCAACTGGAGCCAACTGCTGAACTCTCTAAGGGCTGTGAGTGGTGAGGATGCAGAGCCTCCTACTGTGTCTGCCCAACAAATTGACCAGAGCAGTCCTCGTCTTCGCTGTACCGATACACTCCATCCTTGAAGGAGATGTGAAATGCCAAGCTGCAGAGATCTAAGGCCAAGTGCCCCCTTGCGGCACTCTGGATGTATACAGGACCATTCCTGATCACCCCTAGTGAAGCAAGACAGCTCCTGATTTTGCTGTGGAGTCTGCAGAGCATGAAAGTAGTTCCTCCTCTGACTCTGTCTCTTCAAGTGGTTGGGAAAAGTTCTATATATTTTGATTTTGTTGTACAACTTGTTCTGTAGCATAGAGTAGGTAATGAATAATAAGATTGTTTGCTTAATTTCTAAATTCAATTAGTTTTCTTGTATTATTTGAAATCTACTTTAACCTATGCACATCAAATGGTTATTTGCTATTAGGGTTTTTTTGTTTTGTTTTGTTTTGTTTTTGTTTTGTTTTTTTGAGACAGGGTCTCGCTTCATAGTTCAGGCTGGCCCTGAGCTCACTATGTAGCCCAGGAGGCAAGCCTCAAACTCAGCAATCCTCCTGCCTCTGCCTCCCGAGGGCTGGGATGACAGGTATGAGCCACCACACCCAGTTTGCTATTAGGTGTTTAAACTTTATTTCCTTTTAATTCATGTTATTAGTTTATGTTGTCCTCTTTGGATTTTTAAAATTGTATTATTACATATTTGCCTTACATAATGATCACATTCATCATAGGGAATTTGTACCTGTACATAATATGTCTTAATTATTCTTTTTTTCCCATTCTCCTCTCCTCCTTTCAACCCTTCTTCTACTCCCTATTTACAAAAGCTTTGTTTCCATTTTCCCTTTCTGTTCTCTTTTTAAAATCCCTTCCTTCCCTTCTACATTTTCTCTCCCTTGTTCCTCTTCTCATCTGAACATAGTTTTCTTACTTCCCAATATCTTTCCTTTATTTTTTTCCTTATTTTACCTTTTGGGTTTTTCACACAAGAGAAATAACAGGATATTTAAACTTGTGTCTCTGGCTTATTTCACTTACGATTATGGTCTCAAGATGTGTCCATTTGCCTAAATAAATGACTCGAGCTTGTCCTTTATGGCAGAGTAGTACTCCATTGTAAATAAATAGCACATTCTCTTCATCCATTCATTTGCTGATGAACATATTGGCTGTTTCTAAGATTTAGCTGTTATAAATTGTGCTGCTATAAACATGAGTAAAAACAACAACAAAAAATCTGTATCTAGATTCATGAACCATTTCCTTCATTATGGTTGTTATCTCTTTATCTGTGTGATTATTTCTGTTTTGATTTTGTTGAAACTTATTCTTCTGTTTAACATTAGTTCTGCTACCATATGAGAAAGGTCAGCTGAGTGGTTTTTGATTTCTTACACCAAGGAGTTAGATGGCTAGAGCCAACTGGGCTGGTACTGTACATTACATACTCCCTAGCAACCCCTGGACCCAGTGCCACCCAGATATGTGATCTTCACAATGTTTGCATATCCCCCATAGAAAGGCAGCGTTTGGTAGGACTCATTTTTGTTGTTGTTGTTGTTCATTTTATTTTTTGAGATTACATTGTTCAGGCTGGCCTTCAGCTTACTGTATAGTCCACACTGGGGTGATCCTCCTGCCTCTGCCTCCGGAGTGCTAGGATTATAAGTGTACATCACCACATTTGGCTAGAAAGGCTCTCTTTAAAAACACAAAAACAACAACAACAACAACAAAAAGCCAGATGCCTTCTAAAACTTGAACAGACTTCTTTAATAAGATTTTTCGTATGCCAGGATAAATCACAACATCTGTCTATTCCTAATAAATTTGCAGTCTTAAGACCTTCCTAAGGACCAGACATGGTGGTACATAACTGGAATCCCTACACTTGGGAGGCTGAGGCAGGAGGACTGATGCAAGTTCCAGGTCAGAAAGAACTATGTAAGAAGACCCTGTCTCACAAAATGAAATGGAACAAAACAAAACAGGGCCAGAGATTTAGCTCATTGGTTCCAGCGCCTGCCTCGCAAGCGCAAGGCCCTGAGTTCGATCCCGGTAACCACATACCATGTTGGGCCTGGCGACTTACGCCCACCAGCAATCAGTACCACATACCACAGTGCCAGGTGGTAGATCACGCCTGTAATCCCAGCACTCGGGAGGCAGAGGCAGGAGGATTGCTGAGTTTGAGGCTTGCCTGGGCTACATAGTGAGCTCAGGGC
The DNA here is from genome assembly GCA_004025085.1 of Thryonomys swinderianus. Taxonomy (NCBI): domain Eukaryota; kingdom Metazoa; phylum Chordata; class Mammalia; order Rodentia; family Thryonomyidae; genus Thryonomys; species Thryonomys swinderianus. The sequence goes on along the minus strand of PVIC010001393.1, from coordinate 26,184 downwards.
CAGCCTGAACTACAAAGCGAGACCCTGTCTCAAAAAAAAAAAAACACTTTAGTAAAGACTTAATAATTTGTAAAAAGTGAACAATTGTAGTTTTTTTTTTTTTATGTCATCTAGAAGTTGACACATCAAAAAAGATCCCCAAATTATCGCTACTTTAAGCAACAAGATTAATGAAAGTGGGCTGGGGATTTTGCTCAGTGGCACCATGCCTCCTTTACAAATGCAAGGTTAAGAGTTCAGTCTCGGGTACTGTAAAAAGTAAAAAAAGTTAATAAAAGTGATCTTCATTCTAAGAAAATCTAGTGTCTACCAAAATCATCCAAGAGTATAATTTAGAAGATTACTTGAATTACAGAGTTTTTTGTTTGTTTGTTTGAAAATTCATGTCAGGGGCTGAGGGTACAGCCCTAGATTCAAGCCCCAGCACCAGGAGAGGAAGGAGGAGTATGGCATTAGACAAATCCCCTAATGTGCACAAAGTTTTTGGGTCATAAGCTGTGTTCAAATACAGCCAGTTAGTTGCACATCTCTTTGGAACACGTACGAAGAAACATGGTAAGAACTGCCCTGCTGGTTGTCTCCCATTTCAGGTCACCTGGATATTTGGAAAAGCTGCTTTAGTGCTGTGGGCTGTCAGGGAAGAAATTACTTTCTTAATTTTCACACTTATTAAATAAGACATAAGCACCATTGTTTGGGCTCATTCTAGGGGGGAGATGTCTTCTTGTCTGCCCTCTTTCTGTAAAGACAATGATACAGCTTCAATTACAGAACAGAATGTGAGGCTGTTAAGTAATGCTTTGAAATCCCAGAGTTATCCTGTTCAGGAAGGTGAATGAACAACAGGAACGTAAAGTCATTCAAGGGCTGAAATGAAAACAAGAATTGATGGGGATTTAACATTTTTTTTCTCTGAAATGAAAATGCTATTAAATCTTCTGAATATAAACAAAATGGGCAGGTGGTAAAACTGAATGGTTGAACACTTGCCGAGCAGCATGAGTCCCTGGGTTCCATCCCCAGCACCAGACACACACACACACACACACACAGAACAATATGTAACTGATCATGGCAAAAATGTAAACAAATGTAGGCAAGAAAGGTCTCCAGATTGACCCATGGAGAGCCCAGCAGGAGAGCTTATAAACATGATACTTGGAGGGAAATCCTTTGTGAGTAAAGTGGGTCAGGACTCTGAGGAAGTGTGTGCCCTCTCATTGTCCAGCTTCTTGACCAAATTGTAGCCATCTGAACACAGAGACACGGCAGCAGCCTCCAGTATGCACCTGATGAGCTGATCTGTCAGGTGACAAACACCTTCAGGCTCCAGTGTGCTGAGCAAGCCATTTCTGCCTTGTTTTGTGCCTTCTGTCTTCATCGTGGCCGTAAATGCTGTCTGCATCGCTTCTCCTTTCCACTGGCAGGAAACCAAGTCCCCTGGCTGGGAGGCCGCCAGGAAGCACCGACCTGCTTGGCTGCGACCCAAAACCTGTGATCTATTGTGAGGGGAAGCACCCATCTCCTCTTGAAGATGAGTTCCCTGTGCTTTTCTGTTGTCCTTTGGCAGGACAGTGTGGTTTATCTCAAGAGCCACCAGGTGTCTCTCTGACCAAGACAACCTCCCAGTCTGTAGCCAGAACACAAATTCTTTATCATTTTTTAATATGTGTGAAAATTCAAATAAATACCATCATAATGAAAACACAGTGACAAAGAAGACTATGAGGCTAAAGTCCGTCCCTGGCACCTGAGTGCCTCTAAACTGCCACACATTTAATATCTTGACCCACGGCCGGGGTTTCAGAGCTGCTTTATATGTGCATTTAGCTTTACAGAGTACATACTGGATGACTCAACAGACAGGCTCTGTACTTCTCTGTCATCACGTACATCTGAGATTCATATTAGATGTTTTAGCAGAATTGGATACTGTTTCTAGATTTCATTTTTTTAAAAAATATATCATAGTCGGGCATGGTGGCTCATGCCTATAATCCCAGCAGTCAGGAGGCAGAGGTAGGATTGCTGTGAGTTCGAGGCTAGCCTGGGCTACATAATGAGTTCAGAGCCAGCCTGAACTACAAAATGAGACCCTGTCTCCAAAAAAAAAAAAAAAGTATCATAAAAATCATTTTTGAAATTTTTTGTGGCTCCACACTGTAAGTTCTAAAACTTCTGTGTTTGCCTTGGATCCAAACTCCTGGGCAAGAGCAATGTCAATTGCAAAGCTGGTAACTTTGTGACCTGCAGAGAAATCCTCACCCAGATCCCCAGGGCTACTTTCACTCCCTCTTTTGACTGGGAAACTCCCACCAAGATCAGAGTAGCCAGTGGTGCCTAGTGATCTCAACAGACCTCAGATGTGTTGCTGATCTGGCATCTCTGCTGCTCTAGAGAAATGAGAACAGTGATAGTAGCTCTTCTCACAGGGCTCCTGGGTTGGTAATGAGGTTATTTGGGTGAAACACTTAAAACAGTGCCTCCCATATCCTGAAAGCTAAACAGATGTCAGCTGCTGTGTCGTTAGCAATGAGGTCTATTTTCTAGGGAAGAAAACCAATTTAGCCTTTCTACCCTGAGCAGGTAAAAGCCATCTTTGTATGTTCCATGGTTGATCTGGGAAAGCATTATTTACACATCTACTCCCGAGGCCCCAGGATTAAACTCAGGACCTTACACGTACTAGACTCTATCACTCAGCTATACCCTGAGTCCCAGTTATACTAAGACACTAGGCTGTTAATGGATATTTCCTTTTATAGGATCAGCCTCCAAAAAACAATTGCTGGAGAAAGGATAGTTGCTTTAAGAAATGGCACTAGGAAAGCATATGCAGTAAGGATAAATATAGATCCATATCTCTAACCTTGTATGAAAAAAATCAAAATGAGGCCCTTGGATTTAGCTCAAGTGGTACTACACCTTCCTTGGAAGCACAAGGGCATGAGTTCAATCCCTGGTACCACCAAAAAAAAAAATCAAAATAGGTCAGAGGCCTATATAAGAAAACATACATGGAATCTGCTAGAACATAAAGTAAGTAAAACTTCACAAACATATCTAGGCAAGGGCATTCTGAATAGAACTCCAATTGCACAAGAAATACTATCAAGAATTGACAAAAAGGATTGTATCAAAAAGTTTCTAAACAGCAAGAAAACAACAGGATGAAGAGACAACCTACAGAATGGGGAGAGGGTGGATTGCCAGCTACTGATACAGGACTAATATTTAGAACATACAAAGAATTTTAAAAAATTAGACCTTAAAAAACAAAAGACTCAACCAAATAAACATTTCCCTAACGAAGAACAAATGGCCATTAAGTACACAGAAATATATTCAGTATCTTTGGCCATTAGAGAAATGCAAATCAATACAACACTAAGATTTCATCTTTAGAAAGGACTCAACACATGCTTAGTTACAGGGGAAAAGGAGCCCTTTGGCATTGGTGGGAATACAAGCTAGTGCCACAGAGATTCCACAAAAAACTAAAAAATTCTACCTGGCCCAGCTGCACCTCTTCTTGTTATTGAAAGGGTTAAAGTCATCATGTCATAGGGGTAGGTACACACCCTGACTGTAGCGGCACAATTCACAATAACTAAATTGTGGAAGTAACCTATATGCCTATCACCAGATGAATGAATAAATAATATGTGATATGTATGTGCACACAAAGGAGTGTTACTAAGCCCAAAAGGATAGATTTGAGTTATTGGTAGAACCATGAATGGATCTTGAGATCATAATGCTAAAAGAATTAAGTTAGACTGGGAAATTAATCTGACATAGATTGTCAATGTCAACTTCACTTGGTTTCTCTTATGAGAAACAAAAAATAACGAGCAAGAGAAAAGAGAAGGCAGGAAACAAAGTAGACTTTAGATGTGGAAAGGAGAGGTGGGATGGAACAATGGGGAGGGAAAGGAAGTAAAAAGAATCAACATGCAATATGTATATGTACCAATTCTCCAAGATGAATGTTATGTATCATAAACACAAGCTAAGAAAAATAAAATTTTAAAAAAGAATCAAGTGTGGACTGCTCAAGGTGGGAGCATCTTCATGGGACACCATCTGTTCAGAAGAGGTCCTTTCCTCAGGCGGCCACATAAAATGGGGATTAAAAGCATCGGTCTTGGAGCTAAGGAGAACTGAATTTGAAACCTGGCAAAACTCTTTCGGGAAAGTACTGGCCCTTCTGTGGTTCTACATGAGTGTAGCATGAATTAACTCCTAGTTCACTGACTTGTGAAAGTTAAGTGGAATTATGTTTATAAAATGACTCTGTCCCTACCTGGCACATGGTAGACACTCCTAAAATTCAGTCACTGTTAGAATGACAAAGACATTGTGTCTCCAAGGAGGGTTTCAAGATGAAGTTGCTTAGAGGGACCTGGAATGTCTTGGGTGGAACATAGGCTCTGAGAAAATATTTATTGATTGAATATTAGAGGACGAGGGTATAAAAAATAGAGTGAACACAAGATCTCACAGTGACATCATTTTAACATGACATCCAGTCTGGATTTTGGAGGTGGGATCTTGGCTCATTCAACCCACCTCTGTTATATTTAGGAACTTGATCATTTTTACTAACATTTTTTGATGTCTTTCTTATCCTCTAGAGTAGAATTGTATCTATCCTTTGGGTATGGTTTCCTAAAGAATATTAATTTTTTATTAAAATAGAACAATCTTGTTCTGCTATTTTTGATGACCCAGCTTTAGGGGCTAAATATAATCCAGCACAGTGACGTCGTCTTTCCACCACAGAAGCAAGTGGGCCATGGCAACACGGGAATTTAAATCACAAAATAACATGACTTTAATCGTGAATGAGGGTGAGGGAAAATGAGAGAATCTGCCATTTTTTGGAGGAACACGTGTTTTACAAATCTTTGTTTTCTACTCCTTTTTTAAAAACTGAATTCTTTTTTTTTTTTTGACAGGGTCTCGCTTTGTAGTTCAGGCTGGTCCTGAGTTCACTATGTAGCCCAGGCAAGCCTCGAACTCAGAAATCCTCCTGTCTCTGCCTCCTGAGTACTGGGATTACAGGTGTGAGCATTGCTGGTGGGCATGAGTCACCATGCCCAGCATTGTATGTGGTTACCGGGGATCGAACTCAGGGCCTTGCACTTGCAAGGCAGGCGCTAGAGCCACTGAGCCAAATCTCCGGCCCAAAACTGAATTCTTTATTGGTACAATTTATATACATCTCACAATCACACATAACATTGGGGAATTTATACCAATACATGACACAAGTTAATACTCATTTTACCCGTATCCCTACCCATCCACACCACCCCACCCCCTATATACATGCTCTTTTATTTTCTTTCAGAATCATATTTATTCCTTCCCCTCATTACATTCCCACACGAAATTTCCTTTGGAAATTTCCCATTCTACAAAAACTGTCATACTTTCTAGAGCTCATTTGCATCTACAGGTGTTCATATCACAGAGAAGATCCGGTATTTGCCTATCTGTGATCTATTTATTTCACTTATTATTGTGTCCTCCAGGTGTATCCATTTGCACGGTTTTCTGTTTCTTGTTGAATGCTCAGAATTAAGCTAGAATCCACATGGGCTTAGAATCGAGCTGTTTTGGTATTCACTACTTGGGTTATTTTAAAAAGGCTTGTTCTGTTGTCAGCCCCTGACTTCAAACACATGAGTGATGTGATCATGTTTGCTGTGAAATATGAATATCCTAGACACTCAGGTTTGGGCTCTTTTCCAGTTAAAGTTTCACCCATTGTTAGGTGATGTTTTCCCATTACTTGCCTTTGTCCATCTTCAAGACACACACAAAGACGACTCAGTGCCTCCTGCTCCCTGTGTGCTCCTTCCCACCCTCCTCCACAGAGAGAGACACAGGAAGGACCCTGGTTCTGTATGGCTTTCCACAGGCTCTTCTCTGTGGGACATTTGGACCGGTGCCTTCCCCTGGGAAGCCAACTGCTTTCCTCTGTTATGTTTCGAGTGGCAGTGTGGAAGGGCTGCTGAATTATATGCATTTCCCCATGGACTGGCTCTCCATAGGGGATTTGGATAGCCCTGCCTTCCTGTAGTGACTGGGAAGTGACCAGAGCATGGAATGTGGCTTGGATGGTGGTTGTGTTTCACCCAGCTGAGTGAAGATAGCAGCTGCTTTATTTATCTTGGCTGGTAAAGAAAAACAAAGCACAACTAAGAAATTATGGCCTGGTGACTTTCCAGAAAGACACGCATTAGTTAACTCTGCTGTTGCTGCAACACAATACCCAACACTCACAATTAAGAGGAAAGCTCACAGTTTCAGGAGATTCAGTCCATGGTCCCTATGGCAGAAGGGCACAGCTGTGCAAAGCTGTTCAGTTCATAGCAGTTGAGAGTCAGAGCAAGGAAAAAGTGCTAGAGAGGAATGGGCAAGGGACTAGATACAGTACCAAGACTATATCTCCATGGCCTACCCAGACATACACATGAATGTATTATTGGTGGGGACATTTATTGGTACATTTTATATATACATGATGATAACATTCATCATAGGAAATTTGAACCTGTACAACATCTTGCTTCAGGAGAGTCCTTTACTAACCTCCCCCCTCCCCCTCTCCCTCCCTCCTCCCTTCTCCATCTCTCCCTCCCCTCCTATCTCCCTTTCTTTTCTTTTCTTTTTTTTTTTTTTTTTTTGTACCAAGGATTGAACTTGGGTCCTGTGCTTCCAATGTAGGTGCAGTACCACTTGAGCTAAATCCCCAGCCCCCTTTCTTTCTTTTTAGAGACAAGGTCTTTGTGTAGTTCAGGCTGGTCTTAAACTCACTATCTAGCCAAGGCTGCCCTGAAACTCACAGTAATCCTCTTGGCTCAGTCTCCCAAGTGCTGGAATTATAGGTATGTGTCATTATACTTGGCTCACTTGAGACTTTTGAGGGACCTTTTAGATTTAAACTATGATTCCCTTTAGGGAATATATTATAAAACATGCAAGTACAGTTGTGTGGGTGGGTGATGGTCCATAGATCACACTTACACCCTTTAGATTATGTCTTTGCTTAGCCAGTATGTGCTCAAATAGGGCTTAATTCTTCAGGTAAGTGCTAAAGGGCCTTACTATCTTCTCACCTTAAGAGGTGAATGAACACTGGCTTTGGAGTGATACAGACAGACCTAGGTGGAATCACTAGGGCTCAAGTCTCTGCTTCTTAGAACCCAAGATAAAATAGGAATAATGCAGAAGAATGATGCTTATGAAGGCTTGGGGGATAGAAGAGGGCAGAGGAAGAAGGGGAACACACTGTCAATCAACCCATGATGAATTTAACTTGTGTAGGAAATACTGTATTTGATATGATCCCCAGGGAAAAATCACCACAGTGAAAGAAATTTAAGGTGCATATCTTAGACACCTCCTTGTCATTGGGACAAAATACCTGACGTGGTTTTTAGAGTTCATAGTTGGCTGCCTCCAAGGCAGGATAGCCGGGAAGATGGGTGCAGCAGAGAAGAAGCTCCTCATATCATGGCAGACAAAAAGCAGAGAAGGAAGTGAGAAACCAAGGAGGGAGCTATCCCTTTGCAGGTTACATCCCCAGTGACCCATCTCCTCTGACCAGGCCCCACCTCCCAACACCAGCCAGCTGGACTGGCTCCCAATCCAGTCACTTCCCACAAGTCCTACCTATGAGCACATGAGGCTTTAAGGAGACACCCAAATATGAGCCATAATAAGCAGTGACTTACAAATCAAACTTACAGATTCCTGGTGCATTAGGCACTTTTCCATCATGGGACAAAATACCTGATATAACTTGATGGAGAAAAAGTTTGTTGTGACTCAGAGTTTTAGTGGGTTCAGTTGGTGATTGGCCAGCTTCAAGGCAGAAATGGCACACATGACAGAGGAAATCATGGTGGTTAGGAGGCAGAGAGAAAAGGGAACAGCCAGTGAAGACATGCCCTTCCCACAAAACTGCACTCCCCAATGGCCAGTCTCTGAATGTGAGACTCTTGGGTACATTTTAGGTCTAAACCATGACATTTCAATTCTGGCCCACAATGGTTCATGTCCATCTTCTTCCACAAAGTACATTTAGTCCACCTCTAAGAGTTGCCATTAAGTATCAGCATTGCTGAATAGTCCGAGTTCATAGTCCCCTCTGAAACTCAAGGCAAAAACTCTTAGCTGTGAACCTCTCTAAAGACAGAGAACAAAGTTAAGAACTTCAAACATACCAATGATACAGGGTAAACATTTCCATTTTAAGTGAGTAATAGGGGAACAGATAGAACTCAGACCACAGCAAGACTGAAACCTCACAGAACAAACATTAAGTCTTACAGCTGCATGTCCAGCACCTAGCACAAGTAGTGGTGAGCTCTGTGGGTCTGGGCAGCCCCGTGCCCTGTGGCCTTGCTGCTTGCAGACAACATGGCCTCCCTCTTAGGCTGCTCTGCTTAGTTTTTGTGGCCTTCCTTAGCAGATGTTCCATGTCCCTGATGTCTCCAGCTTTCTGGGTTCTCCACTGTACCTCCAGCCTCAGTCCCACAAGTTCACATACTGCTCTTTCTTTAGTTCACAGGTTCAGTGGATTGAGTCCAAAGTTGGCTGGCTGAAGGCCAAAACAAAATGGCAGAATCCCACAGTGGACAAAAGTTGTTCACTGCATAGCTGAAAGGAAACAGGGAGAGGAGGAGCCAGAGATGAGAATACACTCTTCCAAACTGCACCCCTATTGACTGTCCCTTCCAAATAGGCCTCACTTCTTAATATGAGACTTTTGGGCGATGCTTTCGGTCTAAAGCTTGAGTACCTGACTTGAGATCACCATCAGGGACTGTTAGCCAATGGTGCCTCTGAGAGCTAGGCCTCACCTGGGATGTATACTCACAAGTCTGTAATTTACTGTGCTGTGATTCTTTTCCTTGCTCAGGTGAACAGAAGTGCCCAGTGCAAGTTACAGGCTGACTCCATGTCCTTTCTTTCTCTAAACTAAAAATGAAGGCTTCACTAAAATGTGTTTAGCAAGAAAAGAACTCACATGCCAGGCGTGGTGGCTCACGCCTGTAATCCCAGCACTCGGGAGGCAGAGACAGGAGGATTGCTGCGTTCAAGGCTTGCCTGGGCTACATAGTGAGCTCAGAGCTAGCCTGAACTATAAAGTGAGACCCTGTCTCAAAAAAAAAAAAAAAGAAAAGAAACGAACTCACTGATAATGACTATCTGTTAGGGTTTAGGTCTAGAATGTTCCCCCACACTGTCAAGTACTCTGAGGCAGGGCTTGAAGGTGATTGGATTATGAGGGTGCTATACTCATTGTTTCAATTCACTTTTGTGTCCACAGCTGACCGGTTAAGAGGTGAGCTTACTTGGAGGCTATCTTCTATGGCCATGGTCTAAAATAGTGCACTCCCTTCCAGCCTTCTTCCTTCTCTCTCTGCTTCCCGGCCACCATGATGTGAGCAACTTTTCTCCTGCAGTTCCCTCCATTATACAGCTTCTGTGTTGGAGTTAGCTGACTGCAAACTGAAACTTGTAAAACTGTGAACCAAAATAAACTTCTCCTCCTTATTGTGGCTGTTGGGTGTCTTTCAGTGGTGAGAAAAGTGGCTGAGACACTACTTTAAATATATACCAGCACTGTCATATACATATCCTATCTACATGTGAATTCACTGTAATTCTCAGAGAAGGACCCAAGTGAGAATACAGAGCACTTCCCTGGGAAGTTAAATATCTGCCCAAAAGGCCTCTCTGCAGCCTGACGGGCTCCCAAGCATGTGTTCTCATGGTCATGTATTTTGTATGCTTTTCAAAGTGAACTACTTTATCTGCATTGGATTGGTTTTTCTTTCCCTTCCTATGTCCCTGCCTGCACACATATGTTCCCTTGTATCAAGTGACATCAGATAACCACAGTGAGTCTCTGAAGTATGGAGATGCCGAGTTGAGCATACATTCAGTTCAGGTCAAGTGAAACATGTTTACATGCTTTTCATCATGTCTGTGTTTGGTTCTGCATCAGGTAAATTTCCAGAACTACATCTATTGCCACATTTCTTATTTGCCCAGCACAGGCTGGATCCTCATCAGCAATGTGGATATTGAAGGAGACATAGCCTGTGGAGCAAGGAGCTACTCTGTGGGGAATTCTCCTGAGCACCTGGCAGGCAAAACTGTTAGCAGACTTCATTCTTATTGATGGAAGTTTCACTTGTCAGAAGCATACTTAATAATGCAGCCTATATAATGAATGTGTGCAGCATGATGCTATTTTATCTTTTGATGGAAGTTACAAAAAATACAATTGATTGTAGTTGCTATATTCTTGGGGCACAAATTAGCAGTAGTGCTAAATAATATAGTGAATATGTCTATGTGTGACATTGCATGTTCTGTGCATTCCACCTGTCATTAATGAAAATATTCCAGCTACCACACTAGAGGAAAGGTTGAATTGTCACTTGTGAAATTGTCACATGTAGAGCAATCAGACCCTCCAAATGTAGGATAAAAGTACTAAAGAAGTGTATTAGTTAATAAAAACATGAAGTTGTTTTTCTGGACTATTTGGTGTTGGTGGTATTGTCAGCTTGTATCAAGATTTATAATTATTGTCAAGTCTTTTATCCTGTAAACCACCAATGGCTTTTGATTATAACAGCCTGCTGTGGCGCACATACCACAGATTTACTACCACTGCTCTAAACCATCACCTTTGTATTTGTGATTTTATACTCATTTTTCCTTTAAAAGAAAACTCCAAAGTATATGAACTTTAAACCTCACAAAATGTGTTTCTATTCTTAAGAAAAAGTTAAGTAATACAGTAAAAACCACAGACACTAAGGGCCCAGTGAAGATTCAATGCCAGTATCAAAGATGCTAATATGCATGACTTCGTGGGGCCTTTGTGACTTCATGTGGCTCAGTGGATGTGGCTGGGCTCACAGGGTGTGAGTCTGCTCGTGTGAAGGCCCATGCCAAGGTATCTGGGTCTCTATGTGTTCTATAGCTATCTCTTGTGCAGTGTTAACTAGACCATTGTAATTGCTTCCTTATGAATGGGGTCTACCTCTACTGTTTCTCCTTCCCATCATTCTGACCGTAGAGACTTGGGTGTACACTGAAAAATATTTTGAACACATTTTTACTATTCAACTTCCTCCTGTAACTTCTGGAGCTCCTTCTACCAACTAATCACTTTCCAGAAACCATCACTAAGCCCCAACTTTTCCACTACATGTTCCCATTTTGCACACAACAATATCACTCCTTAGAAAGGTCATATCACTTTTCCAGGGTGACAAGTGGTTTAAGGAGACTCTAATCAACCCACAAAGAATGTTCTTTCCATCCCCCTGCATCTTGGGTGGCAGCACCACACCTCTCTTCCCTGATGTCCTCTCCACTTGGTCTGCTGCAGGCAGCAGCAGGGCATACCTGGCTGAGTTCTACTTCCCTGGCTTTCTTAGTCTCACTGAGCATCAGTTTTCAAGCTCAATGAAAGGGCTCAACATGATCCACCTCAGAGGTTTTATCAGGGATTAAGTGAGATGTTATAAAACAAGTTGACACTACTCTCTATGTGCTGGCCCATATGTTCCAGCTCCATGGAACTGGTCATTGTTGTTCTAGGGTTAAGCTGACTTTAGGAATCAAGCAACTACCTCTTACAGTGTGTCCCTCCTTCCTGTCTCTCAGAGCATGTGAAGAGGCTGCAACAGAACAGAGACATCTGGAAACATCTCAGACCCTGCACAGGGCAGCGTAGAGGCTGAAGGTCAATGGCAGGTAATTGCTCCCTGGAAGATGTCAGCTTTGCTGTGTGTGTCCTAACATGTTTGCAGCTGTATACCAGGCTAACAGGCTCTGGCATCTTCTTCCTGCATTGGTCCTCCCAAAGGTACAAAACTCCTATCCACACTGCTTGTTTGTGACAGGTTACCCAAATGACAACCTGCTGCCATGATTTGGTTGTCTTTAAAGCATATGTAGCAGTATTTTTTTCTGAGAGCCTTCAGGTAACTGTCCTGCAGACACATGTTCCAGGGATAAATGCTAATGGGTGGGAGCAGGCTGGGTTTCCAAGCTCTGCAATTCTCTGGAGGCTTCTTAGTCATTAGCATACCCAGAAGCACATTCAGCACAGTGGCTGCAAATCCATCTGTGCAGGGTCTCAGGTTGGTGGCAGGCTGGCCCTGGGTTTGGATTATTTTAAACTGCTCCTGCAGTGCAGCTGCAAACCCAGACCTGCTCACCAGGGGAGAGATCACTAAGCACAGGCTGCCACTGGCTTAGAGAATCGGGAGACAGTATAATTACAGTTATTCCAGGAGGCTCATCCTGCTGAAATGGCCCTTTTATTTTTTTTGGTGCCAGTACATGTTTTTATCCTACTGGTAAATTTCAAAATGCCACCAGTAAAGCCAATGCCTCTCTTAGCTCCTTGGCTATTTGTTTAGGATTTTAATGTAGCTCATTAAAATTATTTTGGCAATGGATTGAAGCTCCTACCCTTGCCCCTTGGGGGCATCTAAGAGTAGAGAAAGGAGTTCTCATTCAGAACCTGATGCCCTCAGATGTGCTCTTGTGCAGTCTGAGCTCCCAAACAGGAAGAGCACAGATAGCCCTGTTAATGCACACAACCCACTTATCTATCTCTTAATTTGGTGCTTGAATTGACAGGCACTGCCCAGAAAGCAGATGAGAGGAAGTTATAAAATTCCTCTCCTTAGAAAGCTTGGTTTAATATACACCTATTAGTACTGATTGTCCCCCAGAACCCTGGACTGGGCAGAGGGAAATCTATAGTTCTAAAGTTCCTTCTAATACTTGTTTTCATTACTCTTACTTTCAAACACCCAAAGTACTTCTTTTGCTTCATTCATTCAGCCATTTAACAAGCAAGCATTAATGTGAACGCTGTACCAGAGCTGCACTGAGCACTGGGGACACGTTCCTTGCCTCTGAGTTGCTTACAGAGGAAGTGAGGCAGATGCCTAGTCTATGGGAAACCCATGATCAGGGACATGTGGGGCAGCTCCTACAGGGTCTAGGGGCATGGAGAGGTTCTTGGAAGGGTCCTAAAGATATAAATGGGAAATCCCTAGAGGATAACTTTGGGGAAAGAAAGAGAGATTTAAAAAAAAATGCATAAATTCTCTTTTCATTCTCTCCTCAGCCTCTACTAAAAGATTTTTAACCTGAGTGTATCATGGCTGGCAGCTCTAGCAGGGGAGCACTAGACACTCTTGCCCATGATGTGGGTAAACTGAGGCTGTTTGGAGAGCAGTGCAAAAAGCAAACATGAATGAGAAAAGTCAGGTCCCAGCACAGTTTCCTCTCATCCATTCATCCATTCACACATCTGTTATAGTTGTTACCTGGGCTTTCCCTGTTCTAGGGCCTGGAAATCCTTGCTGGTTTCTCTGCCCTTCTCTTTTGAATCTTCATGTAGTACAGAGTGGAGGCTTTGAGCAGGGAAGATCCTGGGTTCCAAGCCTGCAGGTTTGGGAATTGGGTAGTTTGGTGGGGGCTCTGGACTAGTTGGCTTGCATGAGAATGGCACACTGATGAGGAAGCTGGTTACTGTCTCCAGAAACTGGCTAACCTTGGAAAGGAGAGTCTTGCCACTGGCTTGCATTATAATGGCAGAGAAAAGTGATAGCATTAATTACAGCCAAAAGCTTTCATTGCAAGGTAAGAAACAAAGAAAAGTATTTGAGCTTGAGGGGGTCTCATTGATGAAGAGGATCAGACTGTTCCATCCATAAAAGTGGAAATGTTTTTAAGGGTTAGAAAAAGTAGGCCAGGATATGGTCAGCTACAGTCTCAGTTCTGGTTTTTGCAGTTCAGGTTGAATCCTCCTGATTTAATTTGGTTTCTGTGGGAGGAATCCCATGACTTGAGGGACAATTTTCTTCCCAAAGAAGAATCTCATATTTCTTACAGTGGTGTTCTCAGCTTTGAAGGGTAATAAGATAGACTAATAAACCCTGTTTCGCCAATTTTTTTTTTTTTTTGAGACAGGGTCTGGCTTTGGAGTTTAGGCTGTCCTCGAGCTCATTATGTAGCCCAGGCAAGCCTCAAATTCAGCAATCCTACTGCCTCTGCTTCCCGAGTGCTGGGATGACAGGTGTGAGTCATCATGTCCGGCACTGTGATGTATGGTACTGATTGGTGGTGGGCGTGAGTCACCACACCCAGTATTGTTGTATGTGGTTACTGGGATTGAACCAGGGACCTTGCACTAGCTAGCCAGGTGCTAGAACCACTGAGCTAAATCTCTGGCCCTGTTTTGTCAACTTTCACACAGACATTCTCTAAATAACTGACATAGCTACCTACAGAGCTGAAGATTTGATCCAGAGTTTTACAAAATGAAGGTCAAACTTTGTTCTAATTTTAGTTACCTATTAGGCCCAAGGGAAGAGTCATGATGTTTAGCAAGAACCCTTCTTACATCCCTAACTGCCTCAGAAGGAATTATTTTACTTTGATGGGTAACAGGGCAGACTCTGTCCTTTCTTAATAATGTGATCTCGGACAGTATCAGTCCCCCGTGGGTCAGCAAGTTCCTAGAGATTAAACCCTTAGACCCATGCCCATTTTCACACTCTTTTTCTTTTCTCCCCCTTTGTTGAGTTTTTTCTTTTTTTGTACATTTAGGTGTACCTTATGATCACAATCATCATTGAGAATTTGTACCTGTACATGATGTATCTTGCTTCTCATTTTTTCTCATTCTCATGTCCTCCCTACAACCTCACACTCTTTCTTGTCCTTTCTAGATAAAAGGAAAGAAGCACTTGACTGTGCAGATGGGAAAGTAGTTGTGACCTCTTTGAAAAGATCTATCACATACAACGTTCCCAAGCCCTCTCTGACCTGATCAGATCAATGGGAAGAGGAGAAAGCAGTTGAATTTTAGCTGCTTTGTCTTTCCTAGTGTGTGGACCAGGTCCCCAACATTAAAGATGAATTGGGGATTTCCCTGGGAGCCACAGAGACTTTTTGTAGTTTTAGAGGGCTGGCATGGCTTAGAGCCGCCTTAGAGCCTGATAGCCCAGAGAGTGCCTGTCTGCTCTGGCCAGAAGTCCAGGCCTGTATCACCCTGTTTATATGATTCAGGGTCTGGCTTTCTCATGGATGTATTATTTTTTTCCTCAGGCTTTAAAGTAACCCTAAAACTTAGCTTATAGAAACACAGATGTTTTATGGCCCTTGCAAAGCACATGGAATTTAGCCATGATAACCAACATTCAAGTCACACTAGGATCAGTGAAGCAATTTCTTGCCTGCTCTTCCATTTGTCCTGATAGTACCCTATGGGGTAGAACTTATTATCCTTACTTCCTATACAAGGACACCACAGCTGTGAGGTTTCAGGGTCTCAATGGTGCTCTCAGCTGGGGGCAGGGTAGGAACTGCTTTGAACCCACAGGTCAAGCTCTGGGAACCCCAGTTACCCTCCCCCATTTCACACTGGTGCTTTGGTAAACCACTTCTAACCCTTGTTTCTGCTCATTCCACTCTCTGGACTTGGGGGTTTCTGAAAGCTCCCATTATGTACTAAGGAGTTGTGCTTTGCCAAAGAATTCAGCTCTGATAATTCACGTGCGGCCCAGCCCTACCCACTGTTCTACCTAGCTCCTGCTCTAAGGCCCCCTGGCTGGCCCTGCATTTTCTGGGAGATTTCAGTGCCTCCAGAATGCCCAGGCTGTGAAGGGGTGAAGTGGCTCCCAGAACATGCCCCCCATTGCTGGTGGGCGCAGCGTCTTTTCCCCCGTAGGAGGAACTGATGGAAACTCATCCTGGTGAGTCATTTGTTCTAAGAGTCTGAGCTAGACACCTACCTGTCTGCTTCAGAATCTCAACAAGTCATGCTGTCGTTATCAGTGCCATCGGGGACAAGAGGCTCTGAGTCACTGCTTAAGTCATTCTTTAAGGTGCCACCATGGAGCGCTGTCCTCAGACACACACTGACAGTTCCCAGGACTAGCAAGGACAATTTCTTGGGCTAACATACTGTTTCTTTGGAAACCAGAAAGCAGTCTTTTAAATGCTTCATGGTCCTTCATCATATTCATAGACACCGGAGTGTCTAAAAACCCTACAGGATTGGGGAAGAGACAATTCAGGTTGCAGCTACTCCACAGGATGCTCGGAGACAGACTCTGCTGCTAGGACATACCCGTATCTTTCTGCTTTCTAGGTGTGCCTTTTGTGAAAAAAGATAATTGGCCTTGCAGAAGAGTCTCAGTCACCTGCTAAGGAGATGTTCAGATGTCAGCTAGGATGCCTTGAAGAAGATATTGTCCAAATAAGACAATTTGTGTCAGTCAGCTTTTCATTGATGTGACAGAAATATTCAACATAAGCAATTTAAAGTAGGTAAAGTTTATTTTTGCTTACAGTTTCAGAGATTTCAGTGCATGGTTGGCTGGTTCAAAAATAAAAACATCCTGATGGAGGGATGTGATAGAAAAAAAACTACTCACTTCATGGAATCTAGGAGACAGAAAGAAGGAAAGAACCAGAAAGGAGGAGCCAGAGGAAGAGAGAGGAGAAAGCTGTAGTCATTAAAATCATGTCCCATGACCTACTGCTTTTCAGTAGGTCTTCACACCTCCCAGTAGTGCTATAAAATTATAAATCTATCAATTGGTTAATCCACTGATGAGGTTAGAGCCTTCATAATCCAATCATTTTCCCAAAGCCCCATGTCTGAACACATGAACCTTTGATCCAAACCACAGCAATTAACTCATGGTTCTCAAAGGTTCATGTTCATCTTGTCATACAAGATACATATAGCTCATTTCCAAGAGTCCCCAAAGCCACTACTATTCTAACACTGCTCAAAAGTCCAACTTTAAAGTCCTGAGATTAAGGCAACTCTTAGCTGTGAGCGCCTATAAAAATAAAAAGCAGCTGGGTGTGGTGGCTCATGCCTGTAATCCCAGCACTTGGGAGGCAGTGGCAGGATGATTGCTGAGTTTGAGGTTTGCCTGGGCTACATAGTGAGCTCAAGGACAGCCTGAACTCCAAAGCAAGACCCTGTCTCAAATAAAAGCAAGTTACCTACTTCCCACATACAACACCACAGAGTAAACATTCCCATTCCAAAGAGAGAAATAAAAGAATAGAAATAAATTGGACTAATTTAAGACCAAAATCCAGCAGGGCAAACATTAAATCCTGTAGCTCCATATCTGGTATCTGAAGTATGTTGTGAAAGGATGTGGGCTTCAAAAGGCTTGGCAAAGGGCTGGATTTAGCTCAAGGGTTCTGGCACCTTGCAGGCGCAAGGCCCCAAATCTGATCCCTGGTGCCCCCCAAGACCATATGGGTAGATCTCATATTTGTGGTTCAGGGGCACCACATCTGCCTGGAAAGCACAAGGTTTTGAGTTAGATTTCTGACACTGCCAAAAAAAAAAAAAAAGTAGAACTTGGACTGCAGATTTAGTTCAGTGGTTCTGGCACTTTGCTCACAAGTGCAAGGTCCTGAGTTCAATCCCCAGTAACCCCCCCAAAAAAGGCTTGGAGCTCCTATGGCCCTGCTGCTTGGAGCCCATATGGCCTCTCTGGGGCTGGTTCTGTTCACTGACTATAGCTTTCCTCAACAGATGTTCTACATGTTGGTATCTCTAACTTCCTGAGGTCTCTATTGCAGCTTTGGCTTCACTATTACAGTTTCATGTATCACACTCTCTGGGACTCTTTGCAGAGATTTTTGACCCTGCTACACATTGCTGAGTGTCCCAGACCTTCCTGTGGAGTCTGTGGAAGCTTTTATGATTTCATAAGTCTCGCTTTCTGCATGCCTGAAAAATCAGCATCATGTGGATAAAGCAAAGATCCCAGCAGTGGGAGCAGTAACTGGATCCTCCTGAAGCATGGCTGCAGCAGCCTCTGAGATCATGGAGAACTGAGCATGTTAAAATAAATTCTAGGGAAACAACTTCCCAAAGTGGCCCTGAGGGTGTAGGGGTATCAAGGTTCTCTTAAAGTCTTTCAAATGAGTTTACACTTTTACACTATTGGGGCTGTGATAGGTGGAGTATAGCTCATTCCTGAGATGCTCTTAAGGCTTCTTTTCTGTTGCTTTGTGCAACATACTCAATCATCCATTAAGGTCCTCCTTCTCCTGTTTTCTTTTTCTTCTTCTTGATATTAGAAATTGAATCCAGGGAACACTGAGTGCTGGGCTATATCCTTGGTTTTCTTTTATTTTGAAATACAACTTCAATAAATTTCCCAGGCTAGCCTTAAACTTTTGCATCTTCCCACTTCAGCTTCTTGAGTAGTTGGAATTACAGGTGTATAACAGGTTTGGTGTGTATATATCCAGTTTTGGCTTTTGAAGGATGGCACTAATCTCTTTAGCAACTGCATCTTTTTTGGTCTCAACTCAACCTTCTTATTTGGCAAAGTATTTCAACTCTTTCCACTTGTTTTGCTCACAGTTCTTACTATAAATTGGCTAAAAATACCCAGCAACATCCATGCCACAGCCGGGATGCTTTGCTGACTTAAAATTTCCTCTACCAGATAGTCTATCACCTTTAAATTCAGCCTCACAGAAAGATTCTGGGAATGGACAAAGTGTGTCAGGTTCTTTTCCAGAATATATAAAACTCAAATGGCTTTTAGCCCAGTCCCCAGTAGAGTCCTCATTTCTATCTGAAACTTTAATACAGTTCTTATTGTCTGCATTCCTATTAGCATCTGGTCTCCTGAGCTCCCATCACAATTGTCCATTAAGCTGCACTTACAGCATTCTTTTTCCTAGCCTTCATTTCCAAGCCTTCCCAAACTCCCCTGGAAATCAGTTCCAAAGGCTTCTGAACTCAATGGTAACTCCTTATCACACTCATTACCCCACTTCTGGTACCAATTTTCTGTTAGTCAATTTTTCATCACTGACATAAATAATTTAAAGGAAAAAAGGTTTATTTTTACACAGAGTTTCAAAGGTTTTAGTCCATTGTTGGCTGGCTCAAGGACAAAAACATCTTGATGGAAGAGTGTTGGTAGAGTAAAGCTATACACTTCATGACAGCCAAGAAACAAAAAGTGGGAAAGAACCAGAGGTGAATAAAGTCCAAGGTCATGTCTTTATAACCCCCCCTTTAATTAGACCTTACCTGCTAAGTCCTCATCACCTCCTAATTAAAGGAATCAAATTATAAATATGTCAATGGATTAGTTGATGAAGTTAGAGCCTCACAGACTAATCACTTTACAAAAATGTTATCTGAACACATGATCCTTTTGGAGGATATCTTAGATCCAAGGCATAACAGGGACCCAAAAAGGCAGTGACATCTCCATAACAGGGGGAGAGTCTGGGGCAAGTGCAACCAGAGAGGTCTGAGGAGGCCTGTTGCTCTTCAGTCTGCTCTGAAATCATGAGCATCTGTGGTTGTTGCTTCTGAATCCCTGTCTGTGTCCTGCTCCTGTGTCTTCACTGCAATTTTCTCTAGAATAGGGTGCTCCTTACCTCTAAAAGTCTGCTTTCAGCCTGGCTTTCCTTCTTCCACTTCAGAATTCTGCTGACTGCTCTGTGATCCTCCTGCCTCAGCCTCCCAGAGTACTGGGATTAGAGGTATGTAGCACTGCACCCAGCTCTCCTGGAACATTTTAACCAGGTGGTGAACAGTCTATTGGAAATGTTGCTGCTGCCATATTCCTCTCAAATTTAAAAGTTTCTGAATGATTAAAACATTACAATAATTATAACAAAAATCTTGTATCTTTGCTTTTTCTACAGTTCAGCCCTCTAAAGTTTTATGGCTTGTTAAAAGGCCATGAAAACTCTTTCTGTTTATCAAGCTGTTCTGATAGCACTGCAGGAAGGAACTGGAGAAAAAAAGAAGCCAGACTGAAGCTTTATGAGGTCAGGGATGTTGAATTGTGAGCTTTCTGATACCAGCACTGGGTGGGGTGTGTCAGTGTTTGTTGAGGGCTAATAGAACTTTAGCACGTCCTTGCTCTCCCTGCAGAAAAGAGCTGTTTTACAGCAGCCACTGTTTACAGAAAGGCAAGGTGGTCCTTTTGGCTAAAGGAAGGATTAGATAAACACAGAAAGAAACTTGGGCCAAGAGCTTCTTAAATCTCAAGGATCCTTTATTCTAATGGGGTTTTTTTTGTTTGTTTGTGTGTGTTTTTTTTTTTTTTTTTTTTGGTGGTACTGGGGATCAAACTCGGGCCCTTGTGCTTCCAAGGTAGGCACAGTACCACTTGAGCTAAATCCCCATTCCCTCTTTATTCTAATCTTTTGAAAAGAGGACAGAATGTTTACCATCACAGAGGTACTGTCAGATTACGTTAAGCATTTGCACATATTTGCAGTGGTAGTCTTAAATCTCATCACTAACTGCCTCCTCAGCTGTTTCTGCTTTCCTCTCTTCTGTCTCCAGTAGAGCCCACTGTGAACCCCCTTTCCATCTTCTCCCACCAGAGTTCTTTTCAGAGATGTCAAAAAACAGCAGACTCCGTGTCTCTCAAAACGGAATCTGGCTTGAGCCTATGCTCTGGCACCTGGATTTTCCTGGAGCTACTACCAAATGCAAACCTATTTCAGTGGGATATGCAGCTGCAGGAGTGAGAAAATCACCTGCAGACCCAGTTTCCACAGTCAAGTGGGGAGTTGAAGTCGGCAGAGCAACCAGAGGCCTCAGTGGCTGTGGTCTTTGCTTCCCTCCATAAATCACCCCCAGCATTTCAATTTCCTTTCCTTTAGGTGACTGCATATCCATCCACACATTTCTAGCAGAAATGCACCAGGAACTGAGTTCATACCTTCCACCTAAGTGGGACCAGACAGGGTTAGGAGTTAACAGAGCCCAGCTCATTGATAAAATGCACGGACACATGGCTCTGATCAATTATGGGGTTTCATTCCCAGAGCAAGACTTAATTCAAGTGATGCATGAGATGCTAATACCTAGTCAATTAAAGTCTTCCTACTGAATTTGCACTGGTGGGTCATTTCTTGTGTTCTGGATTCCTTTACCCGTACATGTAAATCAGCTGCTTTTTGTGCTGATGCCCTATTCACTGATACACACAGAAAACGTGTCTACAGAGGAAGAGTACAGAGCCAGTATGGCAAGATGATTCGTTATCATTTGTAGAGTACTAAATAATGCCTTTGCTTGGGCTTCTGATTCCATTTGTGCCAGAGGCTGCTTCTGTCAGTGTCATTTTACAGTTATCTAAACCAATAAATCCCACCATCTGCTTGATGATTTGAGTTTTTTCCCTTTCCTTTTGCTTTTGCCTTTTGAGACAACGTTTCACTATGTAATTCAGGCTGGCCTTAAACTCACTATATTATAACCCTGGTTAGCCTCAAACTTGCAGCAATCCTCCTGCTTCAGTCTCCTGAGGGCTGGGATTTTAGGCATATACCATCACACATGGCTGAATTTTTTTACTTTTTTAAATTGAATTCTTTATTGGTACATTATATACACAACTCACAATCACACACAACACTGGAGAATTTGTACCAATATGTGACACAGGTCAATTCTCATTTTTACCCACATCCCTCCCCACCCCCTATATACATACTCTTATTTTTTTCTGAATCATATTTATTCCTTCCCCTCATTACATTCCCATATCAAATCCCTTTTGGATTGAATTTTTTCACTTTTAACCTCTAAAGTTGTGTTAGGTAGAAACTTATTCTCTATCTGAAAATCAGTAGATGTTCCTGGCCTGTCCCAAAAGATCTTAAGGCTCTGTCTTATATATTGACCTTTCCTTATTCACTCAGCTTATAGCACTGCTGTCTTTGCTGTTTTCAATCATCATCATCAGTACTATTTAAATCTTATAAAGTTCTACACTGAGGACTTCAAGTATTTGTCTTTTCCACAGAGAAATGGCAAAGTTTTGGGATGTATTTTATATTTTTAAAAATATCCCTTTCGAGATTGACTTCTATTGTGGGTACACATCCAATAAGTAATAACATTAACTACAGAAGGAACATTTTTACCAAACACAGAACCAACTGTGTGGCCACCTCTGAACACACTGCTGTATGTCACCCCTCAGCCGGCTGTTGTCACTCAGATGCTCGTATTCTCAGGGTGAAGCCAACACACAGAAGCACAGATGGAGAGATCCGCAGGAAGAGAGATGCTCACACAGCTTCCCAGAAATGGAAAAGATTCTTGGAGAGCCACAGAAATACATGTATTCTTTGTGGTGACTGTTTTGTTTGGTTTTCTCCTATTTTTGTTTTTTATTAGTTCCTGTTTGTGGTACACAATGATCAGAGTCCTCATGGGGCATTGGAATGTGTACATAGCACATCTAAATTTTTTATTAAGCCTCTTCCTTTCACCTACTCCCTCCCTCCATCACTTTGTCCTTTTTTGTATAGTAACTATCTCCCTATTTCCTATTATCTGTCTTTTTTTTTTTTGAGACAGGGTCTCACTTTGGAGTTCAGGCTGGCCTTAAACTTTGTAGCCCAGGCAAGCCTTGAACTTAGCAATCCTCCTGCCTCTGCCTCCTGAGTGCTGGGATGACAGGTGTGAGCCACCATGCCTGGCTCCTATTGTCTATCTTTCATTTATATTTTGGGTTTCTCATATAAGAGAAATCATGTGATCTTTAAGCTTGTGTGTCTGGTTTATTTCACTTAACATTATGTTTTCAAAATGCATCCATTTTCCTACAAATTACTTAGTTTATCCTTCTTTATTCCAGAATAGTACTCCACTATATATAAACATTATTTTCTTTCTCCATTCATTTGTTTATGTACATATAGGTTATGTCCAAGATTTAACAATTGTGATTACTCTGCTATAAACTTGGACGTGCATGTATCACTGTAATATAATGTTTTTAATTATTTTAGGAAGATACCTAGGAGGAGAATAGCTGGGCCAAATTAAATTACTATTTTGTTTGATTTCCTTAATGATTGTATTACATTACACTGACACCAACAATTAAGAAGGATTTGTTTTTCCCCATAGCCTTGCTAGGATCCCTCCCACCCCGCTGTACCAGGGATCAAACTTAGGCTCTTGTGCTTCCAAGGTATGTGTGGTACCACTTGAGCTAAATCCCTGGGCCTCTTACTAGCATTTTTAAAATTGAATTCTTTATTGGTAATATATATATATATATATATATATATATATATATATATATATATATCTCACAATCACACATAACATTGGGGGATTAGTACCAATATATGACACAGTCAGTTCTCATTTTTGCCTATATCCCCACCCACCCACACCTCCCCACCCCCTATATGCATGCTCTTTTATTTTCTTTCAGAATCATATTTATTCCTTCCCCTCATTACATCCCCACACCAAATTTCCTTTGGAAACTTCCCATTCTACAAAGACTGTCATACTTTCTAGAGCTCATTTGCATCTACTGGTGCTCATATCAATGAGAAGATCCAGTATTTGCCTATCTGTGATCTATTGATTTCACTCATTAGCATGTCCTCCAGGTGCTAGCATTTTTTATTATTTGATTCCTGAATGATGGCTGTTCTTTCTTGAGTTCTTTATATATTATACATATTAATCCTCTGAAGAATAGCTGGTAACTTTTTCCTATTATATAGATTGTCCCCTCTCTGTTTCTTTTTTCTTTTTTTTTTTTTTGAGACAGGGTCTAGCTTTGGAGTTCAGACTGGCCCTGAGCTCACTATGTAGAGCAGGCAAGCCTCGAACTCACCAAGCCTCGAACTCACCAATCCTCCTGCCTCTGCCTCCCAAGTGCTAGGATTACAGTCTTGAGCCACCAAGCCTGGCATTTGTGCTATGTGGTACTGATTGTTGGTGGGCATGAGTCACCATGTCTGATATTGTTGTATGTGTTTACCGGGGATCGAACTCAGGACCTTGTGCTTGCAAGGCAGGCACCGGAACCACTGAACTAGATGTCCGGCCCTCTCTGTTTCTTTTTAATACGATCCCATTTATTGATCTTGGTGTTATTTTGTAAAATTGGGGTCCTGCTCAGAAAGTCTTTGCATAGGCCTATGTCTTCAAGAATTTTACCTGTTTTGCCTTCCAGCAAATTGTTTCTGTTTTAACATTTAGGTCTTGGACCCCAATTTTTAGATTAGTACATGGTGAGATATATGGGTCTAGATTCAATCTTCTCATAGAGAGCCTGTTTCCCCAGAACCACTGATTAAAGAGGCTGTCTTTCCTCCAGTGCATGTTTTTGGACCCTTTGTCAAAGATCATATTGCTAAATGTTCCTGGGTTGTCTGTATCCTCTGCTCTGTTTCTTTGTTATAGATATTTCTTTTTGTGCCACTACCATGCTATTCATTTTATTACTGAAGTTCTGTAATATAACTGGAAATCCGTGATTATGAATCCTCCTGCTTTACTCTTATTGCCCCAAGATTTTTTTTTGGTATTCTGTGTCTCTTCTGATCCTTTCTCTCTGTCTCTGTCTCTGTCCCTGTCTCTGTCTCTCTCTATCTACCTATCTATACCTTATCTGGGTAAGATAAAAGGGGCATAAAGATGCTGTTAAACACCTCTTGTTGCTTTTGCTATGGTGTGGGTGCCATGAATTATTTCTCTTCTGTGATGTCCCTCTGCCATGTACCACTTTGCCTTGGAGCCAGTTGATTATTGACTGAAATCTCTACAAATTGTGAGGTAATAAACCATTTCCGCTTTCACTTTAGGTGTCAGAAACTTTGTCTTAGCAATGAGACAGAAGTAATTAACACATATGATTATAACTGTTACCTTTTCTTGTTGAGTTGTTCCTGCAACTAACGTGTAGTGAGTCTCTTTTCCACCTCTGTTCAGTTTTAGATGAAGTTCACTTTGTTCTACAATAAGAATGCTACTTTACCTTTTTTTCAGATTCCCATTGCATGCAATATTGATTTCTATTCTTTGATTTTTAGTCTATAAATTTCTTTTAGGATTAAATGTTTCTTATAGAGGCCATACCATTAGCTTTTATTTCTTGATTCATTCTGCCAATTTGTGTCTTTTAATTGGGAAATTGAGACCAATTCCTTCCTTCCTTCCTTCCTTCCTTCCTTCCTTCCTTCCTTCCTTCCTTCCTTCCTTTCTTCCTCCCTCCCTCCCTCCTTCCTCTCTCTCTCTCTATTTATTATTGACTTTTTTTATTTTGTGTGGTACCAAAACAAACTTAGAACCTGACACTTAAAGCATGGTGCCACTGAACTATATCCTTGGCCCCAATTTTTTTTTAACTTCTACTTAACTCCTTATCCATCCTGGTGTGGTCATTTTATTAGGCCTTTTGATATTATTAGCTTCCTTGTCTCTTTCTCAGATAGCCTCTAGAATTCTTTGGACTGCTGGTTTGGTAGTCATGAATTTCTTACAGTGCTCTCTGTGATGCAAAAAACTTATTTCTCTGTCAGTTGTGAATGACAATTTTTCAAGATCTATCAGTCTGAGTTGGAAGTTATTTTCTTTTAGGCCTAGAAACAGTTTGCTCCAAGCTTTTTTGGATTGTAAGCTTTGTGCTGAGAAATCTTCTGTAATTATAATAGGTTTACCTTTATAAATAATTCATTGCTTTTCTCTGAACAGCTTTTAAGATTCTGTCCTTGTGTTGGACTTTTGGGACTTTGATGTTTCATGGATAGGTTCTTTTTTGATCATAGCTTTTTGGGTTTCTCTAAGCCTCACCCATCTATGTTGATTTCTTTCCCATATTTAGAAGGGTTCCGCTGTTATTTCTGTAAACAGGAATTTTAAATCATTTATGTTGTCTTCTGATTTTTCATTAATTGCAAATAATCTTAGTCTTCTTTCCATCATCTAGAAGCTCTTGGACCCATTTTTCATGTTTTATCATTGTTTTTAATGTATCTGAATAAAAGGACTAAGACAGCAGCCCTATCTTTAGTGGTTTTTTTTGTTGTTGTTTGTTTGTTTGGTTGGTTTTTTTGAGACAGGGTCTCACTTTGTAGTTCAGGCTGGCCCTGAGCTCTCTATATAGCCCAGGCAAGCCTGGAACTCAGCAATCCTCTTGCCTCTGCCTCCTGAGTGCTGAGATTACAGGTGTGAGCCACGACGCCTGGCACTGTTGTATGTGGCATTGATTGCTATTGGGCATGAGTTACCGCACCCAGCATTGTATGTGGTTACCAGGGATCGAACTC